>JAODTR010081362.1:0-14756 GCA_025399935.1 Amblyopsis rosae | reverse complement strand
GGTTTCATTCATTGCTTAGATCGCAATCAACTGAAAGGTGCATAGGCTCCACCTACTGTACCGGAGTGGGAGGCCAGATTATGAGTACAGTAGCTGTGTGTTAGTTATAAAACAAAAACAATATAAGATGTGCACACTTATCAAGGTAGTTCCTCTCTTACTATTGCCATGGTAACTTTGCTCCTTATTAGTGAGTCCAGCTTAAGAAAGAAAACAGGTTTCCGGCTCTCTTGTATTGCAGAAAAATATTTACTTTGAATATTTTTTTTTTCCTTTTACATGTGATCAATTACACAGCTTTAAAATAATTGCCATTTAATGGTGCTGTATGAATGTCTGCCTTTATGAATAATGAATGAGGATATATGGATATTTAATTGCCCCATTCAAAGCTAAGTTGACATAAGATATTAATAAGGCAAATTTAAATTAACATGCACATTGATACTACATTATAAATATATCTATATATCCATCTTTCTAGCCATCTATCTGTCGCCATCATTTGTTTAATTTCAGACAAGCCATTTTACTGATTACAGTAACATCTAGAGCAGATGTAATATGGTGCTTGATGAAACTTAACTCTGTGACAATGCATCTGATTTCCATTGTAACTCCCCCAAACATCACACTATGCTAATGGTTAATCACCATTAAATATTTTGTTGGCTTACCAAATCTTACACTGTGTGTCTGTGCCTACAGTATGCATGCGTGCGTGCATGTGTGTTTGTGCATGTGTGTGTGTGGGTGTTGTCAAGGAGGTCAACTTCTCTCTGCCCTTGTGAAGGACAACAACGTCCCAAACAGCAGCTACAACATCCCACTCATTCTCTTAGCTATTTCTAGCATCGGTAGTTAGCTTTAGGGTCTGAATTAAAGGTATGTAAGGTGTGTGTGTTTGTCTGTCTCTGAGCCTGTTTACGGCTGTTCTTTCCCAGGAACAGTTGACTGTGGTATTTTCAGGAAAATGAATCACATTAATGAAGACTATAGCCTCTTTTAGCGTCACCGTTTCTGTTTTGCTGCTTTCATCGTCCTATTCTTTTTTTCTTCCGCAGGGAAGCCAGTTGAGCAATTAAATTGTCAGCGCACCGTCAGAGCTTGACAGGCCGCACTAATCCACATAGCTGTCTCTCCTCTCCTGATCCATCCTGCTATGGAGGGCATCCTTCAGGCGTAAAGCCAATGGGCCGTGTCACCCACCTCCCAACCCAAACGCCGTGCCGAGGCAACACAACTATCAATGTGGGGGGCAGGCTTACCTGTGTGTAACACCCCGTGACTGAACCGCCAGTGATTCCCCTCGCTCCCGTCGGCTAGTGCTGTTTCCACGCGGTTGTCCGTTACGAGTTCATGCAGTTATGAGCGAGGAGGAGGGCAGTTGTAAAGCTGCCTGCCCGGCGCATTCCTATCCAGAGAAATATCTCTGATAAAATGGAAAACACGAACTGCACGTGATAGCATGTGTTGGTACCTATTAGTATCTTGTCAGCATCACTGGAGCTTTTAGTACACAACACTCACTGCACCTGTATAAGGTGTCTCAACCTGGATAGGCTTAGCGGGACTGGCTGCTATACAGTAGGCCTGTGTTGTAACCCAGAATGTGAGCGAACCTATGCATTAATGTATTCATTGTTTACTGTCGTGAGTGGATATTTGCTAATTCCTTCGTCTGTGCTGTGGCCTTGGTCGTGTCAGCGTTCTTATTAAGATTCAGCATGCCTGTCACAAGCACTGCAGATGAAAGAATCGACTGGCCGTGTTTCGCAAACAAAGCGGCTGTTTTTCTCGAAGCGATTCTTAATGAGTATGTGACAGGAATGTTGCGGAGTTGACCGACCGTGCCTGCAGGCCATTGCTGGGAGAGCGGCACATGAGGAACCCTTTTCCCCCCATTATCTTGTTTTGCATGTTGACTTCGTTCAGAGAATGTGTTTCTTTGAATTGAACAATTCAGGTGTCCTTGGCAAAGCAGCTTGCCCTTAGAACAGTTTTCTTTATGTATCACATTTAGCGTTATGAAGGCTATTCCACTAATCTACCAAATGAATCCATGTTTTGATACCAGACAGTCTCTTATAGAAATTGACCACAGTGTCCAATAAAAACCACAGTTAAAGTCAAGATATTTGCCTCTTCTGAAATATTGTGTGTAGAGAAATAATTTGCCAACTCAACACAAAAGAAGCAATTTGGTCCACATTAAACATGAACTATTCATGTATTAATTTAGACATATTTATGTCTACTGCAACAACACACATCACGTATAGTACTTTGATAGTACGCACGGTGACACAAAGAAATGACAGCGTGGCCTCGCTTGCGCGGTTTGCCCGCAGCACTACTTGTCCTTTCATTGCAAGCTCAGCTGGTGAAGAATGGCTGGCTGTGTTTTCCTCATTACTGGCATTTAGAATAAATGACTTCCATGGTGGATGTTTGAACACAAGAATCAAAGGCACGGGAAGGCGCTGCATCTCTACATTCACTGCATGGAGATAGGCCAGACACTTCTTGGTTGTGTTATGGCACCCCCAGATCAAGGAGTTATACTAGTTTAGTCCATATAGCCCAACTAGATTACAGTGGAGAGGCAGGGAGATAAACAAGTATTTTTTGTGGCTGGAGAGGTCCTCATTAACTTGACATCGGGTCAGGGTGCCCTTAGTAGAGCAAGTTTTAAAATGTAGATGTGTTAAAAGGGTTTAACAAACAGCGTTTCGGTTTGAAGCTCAGATATAAAAGTAGAAGGATCTACTCCCACTACTAACATCTGCCCTCACTGTTGTGGTTGTTGGGTTTAAATTTAGGGATCTATAACACAATTGAGGAGTCTATCTTTAAGTAAAGATTGTCATTTATGTTCCACCAGAGGGAGCTCAGTTTATGTTACTGTATCAATACAGAAGCCTAATGGAGAGGGAAACAGCTTTATATTTGGATAACAAAGTGATTAGATCACCCCATTTGCAGACATTATAGGTATATAGATTGAGTATATGAGTAACTGTATTACTGAGTCTTTCATGTTTCATGTATATTCAATAGACATTAATGAGCACACTGTGTTTAATATACGTTGGTCATGGAACATTTAGTCAATAGGTGGATTTATATTAAATTAATTAGCTTAATTTAATGAAAAAGTATTTTTTGTTATGTCTATGACATATGCTTCAACCCTCTTATATATTTCCCATCTGTTTCTCTTTTAGTCTCTCAGGCCTTTTCTCTCTCTTGAATGGAGATAAGCTCCGAGGCTTATTTGTGTCATGCTAAGCTGTTTTTCACAGTCAAATATTTATCCTGTCTTGACTGCAGCTGCCTGCGTATACACTTTTTTTTTTTTGGATAAAAAATCTTTTCAGGTATGAGACTATGATAAATAATATTTTATCAAATCAAATCCTTAAAGCCACGCAATTGGGAGAGCGTAAAAGGAGAGGCGGCCCCTATTTTTTCACCTTTCCGGGTTTGCATGATCTAGGAACAGATTTGTTTAATCAGTGTCAAGTCAGAAAACACCTCCAGCAGCTACAGTAACATAACAACAACATGTATGTATGCTGCCTAAATGGAGCACGGAGGCAACATTCTCCTAACTGTAGATTTTCAAATGATTGTATTTCTTGATTGCATTTCATGACCGAACCTGAAGGCAAAAAACCCACAGCTTTGTTTGTGACCTTTATGGGAAGGGTAATCTCTTGTTCTCATGCATAGAAAGCTACAGTAACAGGTAAACAAACTGTGGTTGGCCCCCTTCCCTTAATGCGTGTCTGTCTCAGTGGGCAGGCCGTCGGCTGAACCACTTGGTCGAATGTGAGACAGACCGGCACTGAATGCTTTGAATTGAATGTCGTTTTGAGCCTTTCTGTCTCACTGCTAAAATAAAGATTTCAGAGAAGCTGTGTTGATAAGTAATGTAATTGTTGTTTCTTTAGAACTTGAATAATTAAACCTCACAATGCCTTTATGAATAACCACAGAGTTTAATACTATGTTAAAGTCACCTTGGAATATTCCTTGTTTAAACATTAGATGGCAGCACATGTAGATATACAAATCCCAACCGCCTGCACCCATTCATATTCACACACAGCTATTACGCCTGCTGAACCAAATGAGAGCAAATATGTGAGCTCAACTTAACCCAACAGACGACACATGCAATGTTAAAATCCCTACCAAAACTGTTATATATAGCCTCTGTTCATGCAACTCAGCTGTTCAGTACAAATCCCTACCAAAAGCTTTATATCCTCTGTGCAACTCAGCTGTTCAACTCAACTGCAAACCGCACATAAAACACAAACATGAATAGGGAAATACTATTACAGATAAATACTGCATACTCTTATGATTATTATCATGTTTGCAAATGACAAATGGCTACAAACCAAGATAATAATAAAAGTACAGCATCTCTATCAAAATCTAGTCCTATAACATCTTTTATAACAGATTTTTGGGCTGCTCATTGGCCAAGCAATCAGATCAAGAATAGATAAAAAATATTTTACACAGTAAATGTTACAATTAATGGCAACGTATTGTGAAAACATGCATTGAGCATTTTGTAAAGCTTGACACTCATTATGTTTTTGCAAAGGTGTTTAGTTCCTGACAGTAACATGTTTTATTACAGTTATTTATAGGTTTTGCCAATCTCCTACATCAGTGACAAAACTTTTTGTCTTGGTCAAAATGACTATATGAAAGGTCCTGCTGTGTGTAATTATATGCTTGTCATCAGAACTCAGATGATGGATTGTAATATTTTGAAAAGGCCATTTAGGAACCATATGTTTTAGGGGTCTACAAAACAAATTTGCCTGTATGATGTGCCAAGTCTTTGAATCCTTGTCTCAGTGAGTGCAAACACAATAACAAGTGTTTGCCCTTAGGTTGTACAAAATGTAAATCCAGATTTTGTTTATGGTTGGGTTCATAGTTACAGTAGCTGGGTTGAGAAAACCTAAAGGATCAAAAGTTGGTTAGAAAAAGCACATATTCTAGACACTAGCTAAAACTAGTTTTGGTAATTAGCATTGTTCACGGACCATCTATTAACAAGCTTGACAGATAATTAAAACTATTCCAATTACAAAGCCTTGATTGCCAGATTGTAAGATAATAGTTTTTTATCCTCTACTCTATAAACACACAGACAACCCTGCCCAACAGGTTAAAACCAGAACACCCAGATTATTGTGTGCATTCTCGATTATAAAGCATGGAGCTGCTTGACTGTTCTTAGACTGATTGTACACAATTACAACAAGGTAAATATACAATATAATATACAATACTTTAATAATAATAATAATGTATGTATTAACATGTATTAATTATATGAGAGTATTTGGCAAACTTCCCCACTTTCCAGCTGACAAAAACTTCAATGTGCCATCACTATATGGCACATACAAATTAAGTGCTTGCACACACACACACACACATACACACACACGCACACACACACACACACACTTACTGGATTTAATTCACCTGACGCTGAGCAAAAGGTTAAACTTTGTTACTGATGTCTGAAGCTTCCTTAATCACAGCTTGTGTGAGAGCGTATAACCCTGGGAATGAGAAAGAGAGGGAGAGATTAGAGTGTTGTGACAAGGCAACCCTTTCAAGTTTTTAGGTTTGAAGTGCTAATAATATGCAAACATATGCAAACAGTATTCACCCGCCCCCTAAAAATGTGAAGCCGAGTAAGAACCTGGCCCAGAAAATGAGTGACTATATGAATGACTATATATAGCCAAAGTTTTAGGAAGTTTGAGTCTTTTTAAGTGCGTGAGCCTTGCACAATGAAAGGGATGTCACATTGTACAATATGAGTAATAGTCAGCCAGTAGTTTTATATCAGTATTGGGTTATATTACTACAGTATATGAGCTACTCATGTATTTTGTCATTTATAACTGTATACATCATAAAGTTATACACAGTTATAATTTATTGATTCATTAAACGATGTCATGCAGGTGTGAAGGCCATCTATAGGTGCTGGTGATGGTCTTCAGTGATGTGGTGGGTATTGCGTGAGCAGCCTACGGGAGACAATAAAATGAACAAAACCACAGTTACCCAGAGGATTCCATCTTCATTCTGGTCCAGTCAAACAGACTGAGTGAAGATCTGTGAGCGAGTGGGTGGGAACTCACCACATGTTGTTAAAAAAGGGCAGCCTCTGTGACTGCAATATATATGACTTTGGCTCTCATAGTCACATTCAGTAGATGGGGGGGGGGCCTGTAGTTCAGCCTTGCAGTTCAGCAACCAAGAAGACATGTAACACAACTGGTCACAACAGCGCAGGCTAAGCAGGAAGCAAATGGGAACAGATGGAGTATGGGGTGTTCCTGGCTGCCCTGAGAGCAGATTGTACACAGGCTGACACCAGGGACGAGTTGATGCTAGTAATCACAGCAGGGAGCGGCCGGTGGACAAAGTAATACGCGGGGAGACTGAAGATATGTTAAGCCATTGTCAAGCGATGATAGGGTGGGAGTTATGGAGCGGTCCGGCGGGTTGTTAAAGGTGGGCTTCTCAAGTGCATCGCAGATAGGAAGGGGCCAAGGGCAAAAAGCGATAAAAAAACATAACACTAACATAGTGGATAAAAAATGATTAAACCCCGATTGGCTGAGGCCTATTAAATGAAGATGGGAATGTAAAGGCAGCTGATTGATGTAAAGAGGAAGGGAGATTGAAAGTGAGCAGGGTCATCAGACAAGAAGGATTTAAGCCACTTAAACTCTCTTCGCTGCCTGAGGAGTTGTTCCTCCAGTTTGAAGGGTTATTGACAGCCCTAACATAGGCAGTGACCGGTGGAAAAGTTTAGAGGAAATGGGACAAAAGATTTCAGATGTTCAGAGGGTGTGGTGTGTTTCAGTCCATTATCACATTGGCCAGTGTTCCAATTTGTTGCTAATGAGTCTCATGATAAATACGTACCTGTTGGTTCAGTGTTTATAAATATGCTTTACCAATTACACTATGTAAACATAGATTATATTGACTCAGTCCATTATGTTCTTTACCCATATTCCCCAGAATGCAACAGGCGGTCATGGCACAGTAATGTCACCGTGTAAATAGTGTGCGTACTGCAACTGATAAGGCTTCCCAAATCCAAATATTAAACACAAAGGATATACATGTGCTTCCATCTTTACAGAATTCTCCCATAGAGTTCTATTCAGACTTACTTAAGTGGCGCGTACAACTGCTTCAGGGCAAGATAGTCGTTCCTTCAAAGTTCGAGCTCCTCCTGCGCCTGAGTGCTCCTCTTGCACTGGAGCAGTTATTTGGTGTGCTAAGGTGCGGTCATGTGATCAAGTCGTGTCCCTCTTGGTCATTTGACCAGATCTGAATATATACTGTTTTTGGATGTAATTTTACACAAGGTGCATGTACATAACGCAGTAGGCGATTATAAAAAACAAAAAAAAGAAGCCCCATTGTAAACAAACATAACAACAACTCTTTCTCACCAATTTCCATGCATATTTAGGCCTGTATCAAAGCAGCTACTCTAGCTTGGATTTACAGTCTCTAGAGAACACAAAAGACCCCAAATTGAACATTTTACATGTGTTTCTTTATGTTACAAAAGGTGTTTGTCTTATCCACACAATGGAGCCATAAAAAGTTCTTGTTGTATTTATGGTTGGGATACAAACATCAAAATCCCATTTATATGGGACTTTCTGTTCTATGGCTCTGAAAATGCTGCTGGGTATCCAGTCTTTACATTGATACAGTGATGAGGTGCAGTGGTTTTATTGTTGCGTCCAAGTTACTTTATCACCCACCATTAGCATTGCTGTCCTGCATTACAGCCATGTTAGTTAGAAATCAATACGATGGTATAATGTTTGGAGGGGGGACTGGGAGGGTCTTGATATTTGATATAAATCTGCATAACATAGCAAGGTTATGCTCTGTGGGCCAATAAACTACTGGTGGATATTTAACACCCCAAATTGAGCCACCATACACCAGCTTTAGTATGGCATTTATGGCTCCATTGTTATGGCAAGAGCTTGCAGACAAATACAAAGCTAGTGTTTCCATTATGCCATAGTTTTCTTTCTCTTTTAATGTTGTCAAGCTATGGAGGAGCATTTTTATGTAGGTTATAGCGTAACCAAACACTAGAAGAAACAGCACCATCTACAGGTCAAGTACTACTATTGCGATTGCAGTCTTATTGGCTCCAATTAATGCCAGGTCATTCAATTGTATGTGTTTAGCCATGTAAGCTTAAACGTCATCAATCTTGTCTCATGCTGTTTTATTTAGTGTTTCTTTACACCTTAAAGTATGATCAATTAATTTCTGACCACTAGAGGGCAGAAATAGACTCAAATAAGCCATTTGCTTGAATCACATATTTGGGTTTGCCTGAGATAACAACAATTGAGCATACCTATATTTAGGCAAAGAGATTGGGTGGCTTTGGCATATATTACGCTATACTGTATATATGGAGCAAGCATAGAATACATTTGTTTAAATAACATACTGAGCAGGGCTGCTCAAGTAGGACATGGTTTAGGATACCATGGCCCAATCACAAGTCATAAGAAGATTAGAAAATGAACATTTTCAATTATTGCAGGTTTAAAAATCAATTCACAGTGTGAACAGAACCATTCAGCTTTTTTCATTTTTTTCATCATGAGATTGAACCAATTTTTTTGTACATTTGAATATAAATCTTGCATGGCATGCTGCGGGCAATGATATAAAATGTATGTTGAAAAGCCCAAACATGACAAAAATGAAAAACAGCCGCTGCTCTGAATGGTGCTTATTGTTCCCAATGATGGTCAGTCTGGGACTGTGGTGAATCTTAGCTGAGCTTGACCCTAATCACACTAATATAAAATCATATTCCCCCATTGGTTAGGCAAGACGTATCACAAAGCAGCGGTAAGCCATGTCACTGCATTGAATTTGGGACAGCAAAGGAAGATGCTTATCCTAATCTGCTCAGAGAAAGTATGAAAGTAGAGGTGGGCTCCTGTTACCTTGAAAATTGACCCAGAAATCTATAGCACCAAAGTCACATTTGTGAGAGGGTAGAGAGGCATATCGTAGTACAAGAGAGCCGAAACACAATCATCCATCATCTTTTCTAAATTATTGCTAGCTACAAATGACAGTAAATAATTTACCCCCCCCCCCTTTCCCATGACTGTTGTTGGTGAGAGGAGTTGGATAATGCATTTATCCAACTCATTGTGTTTTTTGTGAAAAAAAAAAATCACAATCGAATGAGGAAACTTTTGTTTAGGATATTACAAATGACATAAAATCCTAGTCAGAATCCCACTTTGTGACATTAATATGTACATTAACAATGCACTACTTTCTGGTTGCCATAGGGTGGCCAGATATAGTGCTGTGGTTCTCAAACTTTGGCTCAAGACCTCCTGGGGCGTCACAAGTTACTTTGCTGTGTGATGCTATTACGCACATATAGATATACATTTATTCCGCTATATATATATATATATATATATATATAGCCACTATTTCCTTACTGAAACATTTCTGTAATTATATAAGCTTTAAAATAATGCTAAAATAATGCATTGCTTGCTTGCAATGCAGCAAGCAAAAAATGTCAGCATTGGCAAATCGAAAATACCTTATCACTATATTATCACTTATAAGCCGAGTTAAGACGAGTTTTTAGATATTACATGATGATGAATGTTAAACAGTAGCCGTTTGCCGAGAGCAATAACTATCTATGTGCCGAATATACAAACGCAACAACTGAAAATACAGAAGCATTCCGGCTTCTACAGAAGCTGACCGGTCAGATCCATCAGTTAACAAAGTTATGCCAGCTGCACTGAGGCATCATACTTACTTTGTCCCCTATAACCTATATGTAGCCTAGCTGTCGCAGCAGAATATTAATATTCGTCTGATTCATGTGCAACTTTATTTGTGTGCAAAACAGGATTTGTGTATAGATTGCACTCACGTTGCCATATACGAGCACCCCATGAAAAAGAGTATGCATACATCAACAAGATGAATTACCATTAATGTGCAACTTATTTGCAATGCACATATACAGTATATTACACGCCATTGCAAGATTGTCAGGATTGACACACAAATCCATTGTGCATAATTGCAGTGTGTGGACAGTTAAGCTGGAGCAGGCAGGGACGGTTGTCTTCTAGATAAACCAATTATTCTTAGTACTTTGCTTTTTGTAATGTGCATTAAATAATTATCTCAGAATCAGGTGACAGGTTATCATCTCAGCCATTCCCACACCCATAGCGCACGTTCACTGCCTGCAACAGCCAAGCCATGTATGCAGGCCAATTTCGTTTTAACGCCAGCGGAGAGGCTCCCAAACAGGGTCCTGCACATATATCTGCACCTCTGCCAAACAGGACCTTATATCGGTAAAATAAGTAATGTTCTTCTCTAGATCGTTAATGAAAATGGGGCGTTTGCCAGGTGTAGATCTAAAACCATTCTGCTGTTTGTGATTTATATATTTCAGTGGCGAAGGTCTAAACACGTTTGTGTGTGCATAAATAGGCCTATTTATTATTGTTCATTATGTGCCCTATGCTCGTCATAGTCCTTAATTAAATAAAAATGCTAGACATTCAAATCAAATCCTTCCAAAAACATACAGTGTAACCTCATTAATGAGTAGCTCTATTAGAGGGCTGCAATGCATATAGGCTATCGTAAATAGGATCGGCCTACAGATTTATCCGGAGCTGCCAGGGCTGTAGTCTATAGTCGCAGCTATCATGAATTAAATGAATGCAGTGTTCATTTAGCGTTATCGTGTTGAAAATAATTTATGGCCCAATAAAACTGTAATCCAAATATTAAATTTTTCTATATATTTCTATAGGCTGTATTTTCACAAAAAAGTAATGCAAGAACAAATGATAGCCTAGGATGCATAGTATGTTAATCAGTGCTAGCGTAGGCACCCCTAAGCTTACTGAAATGGTTCGACCATAGTGCGCAGCAGCCAATAACACTGTAAAAAGTCAAGTGAAAGTGAACAATTGGCTTAAAATCACATGAAATTGACGTCCGTTGTCAACGTGATGTTAACGTGTTTTCAACGTGTTGTCTACGTGCTGTTTACGTGTTAAATTTAGACACACACGTACACGTAAACAACACATAGACAACACGTTGAAAACATGAAGAATATATGTTCACAACATGTCAACACGTTCAACACGTTAATTTTTGCATGTTTTTGAACCTGATGGCATTCCATAATAAAGTGCTGCGTCAATTGCATTAATATTTTTTTAGTGCATTAAACATTTAAAATGTATCTCACATATTAACGCTGGAGGTGTATTCAGGCAGCATGGATACCTGGATAATATTTGTTTTTATTAATTTACCTTTCATAACATTTTGTGCCCTTTGCTGGACATCAGCACCTTAGGTGCTTAGGTTCACCTGTGCCAAGACCTGGCCATGTTGTTCTCTTGCAAGCAGGTTCTTCTGCTTCTACATCTTCTACATCTGCCTTTATTCAAATGTTCACTAGAAAGCATGCTGTCACCTTATGCTTTGCATTTATACATTAAAATATTAATTGGACACTCAGTGCATACTCATCAATTATACAGGCGTCGTTGGTTTATATTACAGCAATATGCTGAATTCTGGTGACCGTACAAAACTACTTTTTCATTTTTACAATGTTAATGTGTCAATCTCCATTGGCCAGCAGATGGTCGAGAATAATATAAATATAATAACATTTCAAGTGTATGTCAAGCGCAATAGCAGGGAAAGCTCTAATGCTATGACAACAATATATGCTGTAGAATGGATCTAATTTTCCTTCAAATAAATTCACTTTTTATCAGTCACAAGTATAACAAGTATTTTGCAGTATAGCAGACCTTAATGCATAAAATGCAAGGTGTGTCCAGAACTCTTGTTGATGAATACACTCATATATTGTACGCAGCGCCGTATGTAGTATTTTAGGAACACCTACTGTAGGTCCAAAAACTGATCTTGCTGAGGGGGTTGGAGGCATGCTCCCCTGAAATGTTCAGATTTTCCTGATTAACATACGTGCTTTGTAAGTTGTTTTAAGAGTAAAAATTGGATAGGTTTTAAATTAGTTTAAAGTATAACATTGGATGTATGAAAATGTTAGCTATTTACTTCAGTTAAACTTACTAATTGACATCATGATTGTGACATCCACTTCAAAATATAATGCCTAGACATAGATATACAGTCATATGTATAAGATCAAAGAGTGCTCATTCTTGCTCCTGTCAAGTGTGTGTGCCATATCTGTCTTGTGAGATGGCACACTTTTTCCCCTACCAGTAAAATGTTGACCCTGATTTGTTAGTAAATGTCCAATCAGTGTGATTAACAGTAAAATTATTGAATTTACATTATCTGATACTAAAAAGAACATGTCCATTTACAATGGATGCATCGACTGAAGGGGTTAACGCAGCTCAAGTTGCGCAACCACACACACACAGGAGCTATTCCTCAGATGATGATCTCTGGGGATGAATGGCATGAACTATAAGCAGTTTGCTGTGTAAATACTCTAGTTACCTAGACCACGCTTCGGCAGATTCAGCTGCCTGTTCTGTTTGTTGAATAGAATTGAAAGATACTTTTGCTTGCAGGCTAGGCGCTTTTGCAGTGCACTGTAGTCATTGGACTAATTACGCAGAGCCTTGTACATCTAAATCAAAGGACCGGTGTGTTGAGTAAAGATTTTGTTGTAACTACATGATCATTCACTCTCTCCATGCTGGTTATTTTATAGTTCTATATACGGTGATCAAACGAGGAAGTCAGTTATCTTTGCAAAATACGCTGTCTTTTCAGAACCTAGTAGTAGCAATGATTTCACAGCTTTTATTATACACCTCGGATACACAGAGGTCTGGACCTCGGTGACCTCCATGGTGGGTACGGCCTTGACTGTACTGTAGTAGGCTACACCTTGGCAGAAGGCACAACTCAGAGGGACATTTCTTAACCTAATTTATTTTGATGTTTTCCTGTACATAACATTTAGTGTACATAGGAGATACGGGAAAGGAATATACAGTACAGCATGGGCCCAGCACAGAATGTAAATAGTTATATGCAGAGCTTTACAAGGAATGTTGCCAGAAACACATAATAACTGCCCACAATGCTAAGGAGCGTACATTTTCATGTAGGCTACTAATTGTTAAACCAATTCAATTATTGAACCACATGACAGCAGTTTGGTCACAAATGAATGCAGGCAAAGCCTCTGAAGATACTTGAGGGGTTCGGTGGCTCTAATTTAAACATTCATGTTTTCCCAAAACCACTCTCTCTCTGTCAGATTTGAGGATGCTCACAGCAATGTCAATTATTCAAGTGGCAGGTTTCCCACCAGTGAAGGAGCAGTCAGCGTACGAAACAGGGAAGGAGTGGTCACCTGGTCACCGGGTCTTCTGAACAACTGAAATGGGATGCACACATAAATGTGATTTTATTTGGTAATAACAAGATTAATGTATTGGCTATCGTGTTGTACATCATTACGCTTACTTATCAAGCCTGTTGTAGTGGCTAACTAATAAGGATTCATTCTGAGTCGCATACAATATAAGAAATGTAGTCATGATGGCTGTAGATTTTAAATCTTAAAAAATTTGCATGTAAAACTCTGCAGTGAGCACAGCACAGACGGATTTCTGCATTCGTTATTTATTTATTTTTAATTTGTGTATTCGCCAACTCTTTTTGGCAGATCAGAGTTAGCCTAGTTTGTCTGAACCATGCTATACTCCTGTGAATAGAAGGATGTTTTGGGTCATTGGAAGAGGAAGTAGCTGAAAATATAAGATCTATTTGTTTGCATTCACATTCTACTAGAGCAAGTTAACCAATGAATAAAAACCACGCCTCTCAAATGAGGACTGATCTGCTTTGATGCCAAAAGTCCTAGGTCTTAACCCGTACCTTAGGGATGGGTTCCCTAGTTTACATCTACCATATTAATATCATCATTAATTCTGAACAACACACATTTACATAAAGCTTAATCTCATTGACTGCTACCTTTCACATGTCCCTATTCATGAGGTTTTCTATATTTCTGTTCTATATCATTTTTTATTTACTCTAACTCTCTCAGAATTTCTTGAATGTGCTTTCCTCTGATGATATTATTCCCTGCATTTACATTGCCGAACCCATAATCATACATTTAAAGTTCAGATTGTGTGTCATTTCTAAGACGCTGTGACATAGAGTATCAAATATGCCCCTGCAGAGTTCAGAATGTATATTGGAAATTGCATTGAGCTCTACTGTGTGACATATTACATGCATTCATTACTCACCACAGGAAATATATTTCTGGTCAATGACCACTGAAGATCTGAATTACTTCCTCTGGGCAAGTGTAAGGAAGGTTTAAGTGCCTAAGGCATTTTTGGCACAGCCATGTAATCAATGTATCAGGCTTTCTGTTGTGTGTCTGCAGTTTAAGGAATGCATTATTACAACACCACACCCAAACAGATTGCAATTATTTTGTGTGTGCAAGCGAGCGTGTGTGTGTGGTAGTGATGACAATGATGACTTGGCAAGGTAGTGTAGTGATCCAGCAGTCTATCCAAGCCACCATCGGAAATTCATGATTATGAATTATTAAGGTTTGAAACCCTTGG
>JAODTR010081351.1:0-14757 GCA_025399935.1 Amblyopsis rosae | reverse complement strand
GTTTGCTATTGTGGGATGGTGTGTGTTAACATTTGTAAATACTACAAAAACAATCCATAGTTTTGTTGGGAGGTATATCTTGTCTGTTCAGAAAATGTAAGCACTGTGGAAATGTGTTCACTGCCTGCATATTGTGTGAAAACAACATGAAATGTGTGAATGGTATGGCCACAAAAGACCGATGCTGTGCCAATTGTGTTTAGAGTTTTGAAAATGTCACAACTGGTTGGACAAACGCTCGTTAGCGACTGAAAAAAACTAACGTGTTAAAACAATTTAAAAGAAAACAGGATGAAAATGGCCTGAGCAGGACGTGCAGCTCACAGAGAGGTGGAGGCAAGGAGACATTTCATTTGTTTTTTCCTCCGGTATCGGCAACAGAAGAGAGTCAGCGGAGTGGCAAACGGTGACTACAGCAGTCAATGCAGCGAGTTCTGAGAACCTACACAGTAGTCGGAAATCAAAGTGGGAAAAGAGCCGCCGTTGTAATAAGCCGACGTCACCGGTTACGTAAATACGTCGATTTGCAAAAAGTACCGTAGACTTGGCAATATACCTAGAAACTGTACACTCAAAGCGTCAACGAAAACATTGCGGGAAACAGTGAAACATTAAACGTGAACACGAATCCATTGAAACTTGTTCGAGCGCTGTCCCTCTGCCTTGTTAAAGGCACTGCATGCTGGAACACCAGCGGACGCTTCGTTTTCCGTCTCGCGCATTTCTAGAATATAAGGAAAATATCCTGATATTCAAACATATTGCTTGTTTTTTACCCCCGCTCCCCCCTTGCTCTACAAGCTCATGTATCTGACAGTGTTGTCAAACGTCAATTTGTAGGCCATATTACTGGTGTGTTGTCATAGAGGTCTGATTCTACAGTACCGGTATAACTGAACTGTCCTAAAACATCCTAACAAGAGAGAAGGAGAGGGGAGGAGTTCACGCATCTGCTTTGGTGGATTTTTCCTTAATTTGAGACCCAAGTGTTTAACAGACATTACTATGCAGCTTACTAAATAAACAGTTGATAACATGTAACATTACCTAATATGCTACATGATCTAACCCTAGCTTATGTTGTAGTCATGTTGCCTTATGGTAGTAACTGAGTTAGAGCCAGACTTAACTTCACGTTCATTATGATACATCACAGCGTATGCTACCTCCTCATGCGTACCCAATGTTGATGCACGAGGCCCCTGGTGTACGGTTACAGCCTCAGACAGCTGACACCTCTGGCAGCAGTAATTACTGCTCTCTCTCTCTCTCTCTCTCTCTCTCTCTCTCTCTCTCTCTCTCTCTCGTTACTCACCTATCTCCCCCTGGTCGTTCAGGTCAAACTCGCTGTATTTATCTGCAGGGAAACAACAAAGACAGGCTCAGTGTCAGTGATGGAACCAGTGTAGACACACACACACACACTATGCTAAGACACACACACACACACACACACACACACACACACACACACTATGCTAAGACACACACACGGAATCCTGTTACCAGTAGCAATAAACAAACTCCTGCCATCATTGGCTCTGTGTGTGTTTAGTGTGTGGAAGAGCACCGGCTGGGAGGAGGTCAAGAGCAACCATGGACCTGGACAAGATGGCCTCCATGCGACCCTGTCATGACCCCAGCGTGTCAGGGCAGTGACCTCCGCGTGACCCCAGCGTGTCAGGGCAGTGACCTCCGCGTGACCCCAGCGTGTCAGGGCAGTGACCCCAGCGTTGTCAGGGCAGTGACCTCCGCGTGACCCCAGCGTGTCAGGGCAGTGACCTCAGCGTGTCAGGGCAGTGACCCCAGCGTGTCAGGGCAGTGACCTCCGCGTGACCCCAGCGTGTCAGGGCAGTAACCTCAGCGTGTCAGGGCAGTGACCTCCGCGTGACCCCAGCGTGTCAGGGCAGTGACTCCAGCGTGACCCCAGCGTGTCAGGGCAGTGACCCCAGCGTGTCAGGGCAGTAACCTCAGCGTGTCAGGTCAGTGACCCCAGCGTGTCAGGGCAGTAACCTCAGCGTGTCAGGGCAGTGACCTCTGCGTGACCCCAGCATGTCAGGGCAGTGACCTCAGCGTGTCAGGGCAGTGACCCCAGCGTGTCAGGGCAGTAACCTCAGCGTGTCAGGGCAGTGACCTCAGCGTGACCCCAGCGTGTCAGGGCAGTGACCTCCGCGTGACCCCAGCGTGTCAGGGCAGTGACCTCAGCGTGTCAGGGCAGTGACCTCAGTGTGACCTCAGCATGTCAGGGCAGTGACTCCAGCGTGACCCCAGCGTGTCAGGGCAGTGACCTCCGCGTGACCCCAGCGTGTCAGGGCAGTGACCTCAGCGTGACCCCAGCGTGTCAGGGCAGCAACACTAGTGACTCGATGTTTGAGCTGTGTAGCAGTCAGCTGACAGATACGCTTGTTGCCTTCTTTCCCCCGCCCAGGAGATTTAGCAGAGTGAGATAGTAAGGTTTAGCCTGTTATGTTTGTTAATTCACCAAATATCTCCTTGCTTTTTGCTAGCTTATCGTTCTCTGTGCGTGCTGAAAACAACACCTGGTGCTTCTACACAGCCCTGGCTCCTTAAATAGGAACACAAACAAGGTGGCAAACTTAATGCCGCTTGGCTTCACAATGCATTGCAATGTGTGGGGTGGAGCTTCTACAGGAGTTTGTTTTGCTATTAGCTCAAAGTTAGTTATTCTCGAGATGCTTGCAACCTTTATTAACATCACACCATTCCAGAGAATGTCAGGGCACCCTGATGAAACGTCCTTATCTCAGTAGCACACACCTTGAGGCTGATAATCATATCTGGCCACTGGATATCATGAAGATACATATACAGACACAAATGTGTCAGCAGACACACAACACAATACTTGATCCTTGTGTTGAGGTGAGGGAGAGTTGTGCTACCAGCATGACTTATTCAGACAGTTGTTGAGTGACATGTTGGGCCAGGCCAGCTGCAGCACACAGGTCAGGGGTCAGGGTGTGCTCATGCTGCGTTCGAGGCGCATATCTCGGCACTCGGAAGTTCCGACATGGAAATGTAATACAGAACAGATTGCCCCCTTATCTCGGAATTCCACGTCGGAAGCTCGCGCAAGGTTTCTCACCACCAGGCTCCGACTTGACGTCATAGCAACATGGAGGCTTGAAGTTAATACAAATTAAGTTTTAATATTATTTACTTCTAAAACACATCAGATTGCAATTTGGGTTTAGCTATATTAATAAATAAATATAAACATATGGATATGCAAAGATAGAACTTTGAAATGTTTTATTGTTAGATATTAACGGTATTAACAGCTACAGTAAACAAGGATAAAAATAACAGGAATAGTTTTCCGACCCCTGACCCCTGACCTCACACCAGCTCAAAAACACAGAAGCTGTAAGTGACGCGTTCCGACTTTCCACCTCTGACAAGTGTCTAACTGATGTGTTGTCACGTTGATGACGGTCAAGGTGTGGCCAGAGCCATGTAGAAGAGAGTCGCGTCAACTCAACTTTCTCACAGCAAGTGCGGATCGTGGAACCTCGTTAACAGTTCCCGGAAGTTAGCTGCAAATACTAGAACCTATAAAAGATATTAGAAATGTAAATCGATGCTTGTATTGACTATTAACTACCAATAATTGCAGTTACGTATCTGTTCTTATGTGCCGCCAAGCAGCCATCTACGTGAACCACGTGACCGCAACTCTCGTCTACAAGACTCTGGGTGTGGCTATAGCAACTGCTATGTTGTCACAGTGATGAAGGTTAAGATGTGCAACTGGTGTGTGTTGTCACGGTGATGATAGTCTATAGCAGACCCCCCCCCCCCCCCATCTCTCTCTCTAGAGGAGCAGTCAGACACTCTGCTGCTCGGTCACAATGGAGCCTCTGTTTGCCTCTGTGCCGAGGGTGCAGGACAATGTGAACCCTGTTTGTGAACCACACACACACACACACACATGCACACCCTCGCACACCCTCGCACACCCTCACGCACGCACGCACACACACACGCACTCACACACGCACGCACCAGACCTATATTGTATCTGTTCAGAGAGAAACGGGGAATGCAACATGTTATCGGGCTTTGACAGCCGTCTGGCTACATTAAGTACACGGCCTTGCTGGGCGTGGAACAGTTTAATGATGCGACAGCTCTCTCTCTCTCTCTCTGAAAAAGGTTGTGTGCCACATGGAACACCACTAGTGCATTCTGTGGTTGTTAGTTTAAACGTCAACGTGCGATCATTATATTTACTAGACGTAGACTATCACTAAATAAAACATAGGCATATGGTAGCCCTACCTACCACACGGGTCACGTCGTGTCAGAGAAGTTGCAAGTAGACTACGGTACACTTTCTAAATATATAACTGAAACAGCCTACATATCTGAAAAGTTGACATCTTCAAGTGGCAAAACGGTGCAGCTTATCCTTAAATAATTAAATGATTTAATTCGACACAAGTCTGTACATTTTCTTTAAAACGCCAGCGAGCATGGTTGGATTTTATCCTGTTGACTGGAGACTACTACGGAACAGCTGGTAACAATGGGTTAATCAAAACACAAAGTAAATGGGGAGCTCTTTTTCATCTACTTAAACTAGTGTGATTCCTATATAGCATTAGCTGCTGAAGCTGTTGTATTGACAGGTGTCGTGCCCAAAAGTGATTGCCGATCAAAAGTGTTAATTCCTTATTAATTATAATCTAGGGCACAAAGCAGGAAAATCCAGTTTCCAAATACAAGGATATTTGACATAGCAAACACATACAGTAGCTTACACATCTGAGATAACTGCAAACTGCACATATTTGGCCAGAATTGTGATTATTTGTTCACAAGAAACATTAACGTTTCACAACATAAACTATCTTTGCTATTACCACTGACATAAAGGTGGGATTAGGCCTATATTTGCACATTGTAATTGTGCATAAAAGCATAATAAAAGCAGCTGCAAATGCAGAACCACCTTTGGGCACGACACCGGCTGTTACTGTCTCCTGTGTGACGCTCGCAGCAGCAGGCAACGAAGTCGAACATAAGCTACACTTTTTAACTGTGGTCGGGTTTGTTGTTGTTTTCGACTAAAGAAACGTTTGGGCTATTATAATTATTATAATTAAACCATAATAGTCAATCAAAACCTTTTAACAGGCTATGCAGGCATTGTTTCTGCATTTGATTTCTGGGTGTGCCAGCACCTCTTTGGGTGACACAGGCACACCCTGGCACACCCGTGGCTACGCCAGTGTATGTGTCCCCAATGTGTGCGTGTGAGTGGGGGGTGGGGTAGTAGCTTCTTTGACGCTGGAGGGAGAGCTGCTTTTGTTTTGATCCAGAACAGAACTGCTTACTCCACAGCAATCCAGCACCACGAGGACAGCACATTCTTCACAAGCCAGAGCAGCCTCTGTCTCTCTCCCACACACTCCAGATGACAGACATGGCTAGCACACTGCCACAGCTGCAGGGCTGACACCAGGACATTGCACAGGAAGTTAGTGGGACAGCCTCTATCCCAATAACTTCCTGTGCAATGTCCAATAAGAAAAAGAAAAGTTGGGAGGGATTGGCTCAATGACCCGGGCCAGAAGCCCCTCAGACCCACATATGCAGGGAGCTAACGTGTATGCCACAGCTCCGCCCTTCCTTACTTTTAAAGCCTTCCAGTTTTTCAACCAGGTCATCTTCATCCTTGTACTTCTGGTCCTCCATGTATTCCTGGTGGGGAAATAAAACAGGTCTGAACAGGTCTGAACAGGTTTGCGTCTCATCAACGCCCCAAGTTTCTTCCATTCCATCAGATAAGGACAACCAGGAAAGGTTGGATTTTCTGCTCTGCATAAAACCCATCTGACTGTGAGCGTGTGCCTGTACGTTAACTGAGGGTCCAGTCATGACCACTCATTCAGGCAGGCTCAGTCATTCTCGACAACGCTTGCTAACTTCAAGCTCAAATCAAAACAGTAGCCGGGCCACACATCGAAACGCATTGTGGAGCAAAGCTTTGATGTCATGCTAATGTTCCTATTTACGGAGCCAGGGCTGTGTAGAAGTACCTGATCATGTCTTCAATACGCACAGAGAACGGTAAGATAGCGAAATGCAAGCAAACGCATGTTGCTATCTTACCGATCTCTGTGCGTTTCTCCAGTTCATCACTGAGTGATGAGTGTGTAGTGTGGTGCTGAATCAGCAGTCTTGTTTCTCATCCTAAAATACATCAAATATCGACGCCTGCAGTGCACATATTAAATCACGCTGCAATCACCTTGGCAACTACATGTGATTGTGCTTTTTCTGCACCCGTTTGAGCTGGCTTCAACAAAAGCTCACGGCACAGACGTCACATGTCCGTGGGTCTGTAAGTAGAACACTTTAATTGGGAGGAAAAACGCCTGGAGTGAAATATCTAATGAAATTATAATGTGCTATGTGACAGTCATAGCTTCAGTCCCCAGGGGTGGGGGGGCAGCAAATAGAGAGAGAGGGCGCTATCTGGCAATGCTAACGCCTTATCAAATATGTAGCATCGTTGAACTGCTCCTAATTCAGCAAAGCCTAGTAATGCATGTTTGCAGGAGGCTGTCACAGCCCAGTGCTCGTGTCCAGTGTGTGGTTCTGTGAGGTAAACAGCATTATGGGATGTTCCAGAAGGATGCCCTATGCTCTGCACAACTGAGTCAGATGCACAGCCCACACTTAGAAGAATGTTGTTTGTCATTAGGCAGGAACACGCTTTTCAAAAACAGTGCTTATGGGATTCATGTGTCGGATGAAGTGGCGAGAACCTGGCTAATGCCAATGTTTACGGTTGGATCTCCACTGGGTCTAACCATGTACAACACGTTCACACTCGTACTGTTACTGTTGGCAAATCACGGTCAGGACATTTGTGTCCCCGGGTATTAAAGCCTTTTCTACGTACGCAGCAGTGACATGTGTCCATAAGCGCTGAGCGCAGCGACCTCATTACCTCGACCCTGCGGAATATCTTGCAGCAAAAAGTGCGCCCTCGCTCCAGAAACACTCCGTCTGTGCAAGACTAGTACAGTAGCAGCTGGGAACATGACGTGCTTAAGCAGGAGACAAAGAGCTGTGTCAGCCCGCCTCCCAGACACCTGTTATCCGTCGGAGCAGCGGTGAGAAACGGGCTCCTTCGCAGACCAGACGGCCCGCCTCGTACTACCAAACATAGGACACCTACGGGTGTTATTCCAACCGCGGCTCAACAAGTTGAGAAATCGATAAACCCATTAAACGGGCGATCAATGTTGAATTGTGCATTTCACAAGTTCAAGTGGCCATGACCCAGACCAGTTATACACAATATATTGCTCAAATATACACGACATAATAGTATAATAATTTAGACGTAACCTACCTTGTTAATTTCTTCCAACTTCTCCCTCTGGTGAGCCTTCAGTAGCCCAAAGGCTTTTCCTCCTGTGGGGACATACGTGGTGTTATATTCTAACAACATGATGGTCCTTCTGGCCCGGCTACTGTTAGCCCCACTCAGCTAACGGTTGCCTGGGTCCCATCAGAACAGCGAGTCGCGGCTAGCAAAATAGTACCGTGCACCGCTAAGGTACGCGTAATACGCGGGCGGAGCGGCTAGTAGCCTACCTTGGGTGTTCAGGTCCGACGGCATGGTGCGCTGTCGTGCGGGACGGATCCAGAGTGCGGTGCGGTCAGCAGCGTGTCTGGTGCTGCTCCCTGGCCGGGGGCTGGTCGCCGTGACGACGGGCCGCGGCGGACGCTTATTGGTCGCTTGGTTGAGACGTCGGTGAAGATGCTGGGCTCGCCCGGCGTACCTCCACACTGTGCTCCCGCCGTCTCCGGTGCCACCTGGCGGCGCGTTCAGGCCATGGCATGTACGACGGCAAACTGGTGCAAATGCGCACAAGTTTTGTAAGTGCGCATTCATGACTACGTTTGCTTAATGCAGGGCTGCCCAACCCTGGTCCTGGAGGGCCCCTATCCAGCTTGTTTTAGATGTCTCCCTGCTCCAACACACCTGATTCTAATGAATGGCTCGTTATCAGTCTCTGCAGAAGCCCATTGTTTTGAGTCAGGTGTGTTGGAGCAGGGAGAAATCTAAAACAAGCTGGATAGGAGCCCTCCAGGACCAGGGTTGGGCACTCCTGGCTTAATGTATCGCCACGCTACTACAGTATGGCATTGACATGATCCAAAACAAACAACCCTGACGAATAGCCTACTTTACGATCGAGCGTCTAACGGATAGCCATTTCGTCTTTTTTGTACGAATATGATTGAGTGAACTCTCTGTTATTATAATATACCAATGAAACACCATTAACAATTGATAAGCTGCAGTTAAATTCCCAGCAAACATGCCTCTTTGGGGCCCGCGTGGGGCCACTGTGGGCCTCACTACAGTCGTGAAATGCGGGGGGCACAGTGGGCTGCCCACGATCACTACCGGTGTTATGTGCCTACTGGTCCCCAATTGCATTTCAATAGCTTTTTTGCTGCATCACTCAGAAAGTTCCAAAAAACATTATTTAGCTCAGTGAGATGCCCTACACAAAACACAGTCCATCGATTTTTTTAAATAAAATTTTGATATTTTTTAGAAATTTTCAAATTTCAATAGCTTTTTTACTAAATTACTCAGAAAGTTCTAATATGTTTTAAATTGCTCATTGAGATGTCCTACACAAAACACAGTGCACGATTTTTTTTAATGAAAATTAAATATTTTTTTATAACATTTCAAATTTCAATAGCTTTTTTTCTGAATGTGTCGGAGAGTTCAAACCAACTTTATTTAGCTCAGTGAGATGCCCTACACAAAACACAGTCCACGATTGTTTGAAATAAAATGTAATTTATTTAGTTGAAGATTTTAAATTTCAATAGCTTTTTCTCTGAATGTTTCATAAAGTTCTAATATGGTTTAAATTGCTCAGTGAGATGCCCTACACAAAACACAGTCCAAGATTGTTTGAAATTAAGTTTTGATATTTTTTTATAAAATTTCAAATTTCAATAGCTTTTTTTTCTGAATGTGTCGGTGTGTTCAAACCAACTTTATTTAGCTCAGTGAGATGCCCTACACAAAACACAATCCAAGATTGTTTGAAATAAAGTGTAATTTATTTAGTTGAAGATTTTAAATTTCAATAGCTTTTTCTCTGAATGTTTCGTAAAGTTCTAATATGGTTTAAATTGCTCAATGAGATGCCCTATACAAAACACAGTTCATGATTATTTTAAATAAAGTTTTGATATTTTTTTAGAAAAATTCAAATGTCAATAGCTTTTTTTCTAAATTACTCAGGAAGTTCTAATATGTTTTAAATTGCTCAGTGAGATGCCATACACAAAGCACAGTCCATTATTTTTTTAAATAAAGAAATTTATTTTGTTGAACATTTTACATTTCAATAGGTTTTTTCTCTGAATGCTGCTTTTTTATAGATAATTATGTTATTTTTAAAGTAGGAGCACAGATAACCAGTATTGGTGGGTTAAAAAATTTTTTTTTTTTGTTATTTTCAATTTTCAATTTAGCATTTTTTCTGAATGATTCAGAAAGTTCAAACAAACTGTATTTAGCTCAGTGAGATGCCCTACACAGAACACAGTCCAAGATGTAATAACAAAAACAAAAAACTATTACATTTCAATAGAATCTCAGAATGTTTCAGAGAGTTCTAATATGGTATAAATTGCTTATTGAGATGCCCTACACAAAACCACGGAGCCCCTTATGGGTCAGGCGGAGAAAAAAAGTAAGTAGCTCCGTATTACACAACAACGCACAGGGTAGACATCTTTACATATATGTAAGCTTATACACACTCCATTACACTAGGTGGCGATATAGCCTAATGTTAGTTGATCAAACGAGAACGACGAACTTTGACCCCAGAGTCTACTAGCACCGTGCTTGGTTGACACGCTGGAGTTAAATAAAAAACGTGGATTGATCAGAACACAATAATAGTAAGTCAACACACAAACAATACAATGCATTTTCCCTACAGTAGCTCACTCCAATCCTTATTATTAAAATACACGCGTTACGTTGTCATTCGTTCCATATGAAGCATATATTTATTGCAAATCTATAGATCCAGCTCCAACACACTCCGTTAATATTGTAATACAATTAGTAATGGGACCGATTGTTAAGGTCGCGGACATCCTTTATTCGCAACAGATGGCCAAGCCGCCGAAGAAGAAGAACCTTTCGGACAAGGTTCGTAAGACCAAGACCACCGCTGAGATCAAGAACAACCCGTTCGAGGTTAAAATCAACAGGAAGAAGTTCGACGTTCTGGGCCGAAAGTCCAAGCACGATGTGGGCCTGCCGGGCGTGTCCCGATCCAAAGCGATCAACAAGGTATGGAGCCAGTTATTGCCTGGTTGTTGGATGTACGGTGTGAACAGCTGCAGCACACTTAGATGCTTGTTGGGCGTATGAATGAATGTGAGGCTATTCTGTACAGTGCTTTGAGTGGCTAACAGTGCATTATAAGTGCAGTTCATTTACCATGTTATCGCTGGTGCCGGGTGTGATGCAGACTGTATTTATGTCCTAGGTTAACATGCATTTAATCAGTGTGACTGGAACAACCTTGTGTTGGAAACCAGCATAGCAAAAACATTGTTGTTAATGTTTTTGTTTGGCTCAAAATCCTCTCTACTCCTCCCTGCCAGTGGTCTCACATGTCTGCCCCTCCCCTTAACCACTTTAGCATGATGGCAAACTGCCAGCCAGGTTGTTTAGTATTGTGCTATTGACACATGCAGGCTTGTAATCTGGCCCTTGTCCCCACAGAGGAAGGAGACCCTCCTCAAGGAGTACAAGCAGAAGGACAGGACCAACAGATTCATTGACAAGCGCTTCGGCGAGTATGACACAAAGATGGCGCCAGAGGACAAGATCCTCCAGAGGTTCTCCATGGAGAGACAGGTTGGTGAGGTGCAGAGGCTAGTGACGTTAGCTTGAACGCACGGCTAGTGACGTTAGCTTGAACACACGGCTGGTGACTAAATGGTGTACGCACGTTTAACATCCTTATTCCTGGCCCGTCAGCGCACGCACGACCGGAAGGATTTGTTCAACCTGAACGAGGAGGAGGAGCTAACGCACTATGGCCAATCGCTGGCTGAGATGGAGAAGTTCAATGACGCGGCGGATAGTGATAGCGAATCAGAAGAGAAAGGCCCCTTGTCAGGTGAGACACACACACACTCCAGCCCACCTTTGGCGGTCCAGCAGGCTAGCTAACCCTGTACACCTAACATTCCTTTGTCCAGTGGGAGGACTAGGTGCATTGTTATATATTTAATAATGGGGACAATGAAGGACCAACGCGGTATGGTTCTCCTGCTGTCAACATACTGCGATCGCTTATGGGGTCCTGACCCCGTTTGACCACTAGATGACATATGATGATGGTGATGATGATTATATGTTAATAATAACTAGAAATGTACCGGTTGACCGGACACCAATTGGAACCGGACGGTTTTTGCTCCAATACCCGCTATCGTCGACCGGAAATATAGCCGGTTACGTTACTGGTTTACACAGTTGCAGTGCCCATGCATGCGCTGCAAATACGTCCTTGTTCACTCGCCCTTCTTTGAGTCTAGAGACTGCAGCTAGTTGTCATGGTAGCCTACTTACACATTTCGTCTTGGTGTGGAATTTAAAATGTGTGTCCTAAGATGTCAAGTCGTACGTAAGCTACTCAGTACATTTAATTTTATACAGAGAATACACACTTTGAGCGACAATATCTTTTTAAGTAAAACAGAGCAAAACAATTTGCATAGTAACCTATTGTTCATCCCACTGAAAAAAATAAATTACGTGACTTATTTTTCAGTTAGCATACTTCACAACCAATCTTTACCGTCCCGCGACAGTCATGTTGTCTCTGTTTGGATGACTCGCAGTTGGCGACGCAGGGTGTAGATTATCCTACTGGTGGTTTCAGTTCGATTACACATGGCTCGAAGATGAAAAGATTTGGGCAGTTAAGTTAAGATATAACTTTCCGTGTCTCCTCGCTGCTCCATGAACCATCCTGTTAAACAGATGCTGCCTTGTAAAAATGTAAACACATGACAAACGAGCATTTGCAGTAAGGGACCGTCAACAAATTCCTATGACGGCGAGCGCTAGCTTAAAACGTGAGTACATTTAAAATCTGCATCTAAATGATTGAGCTGTACAATAAAATCGTAATCGGTTAAAACCGGAACCGGCCGGTCAGGCTTGACAAAAACCGGAAATCGGAAGCGGTCAGGAAAAATGCAATCGGTGCATCCCTAATAATAACATGGTAAGTAATATGTCAATACCTAATAACACGGCCTGTGTTTCCGTGTGTTGCTACAGCTGAGCTGACCGCCTCCCACTTCGGCGGTGGCGGGGGTCTGCTGAGGAAGAGGGGGGAGGACGGAGGGAGTCAGAAGGCCAAGAGCAGACAAGAGCTCATCGAGGAGCTCATACAGAAATCCAAGATGGAGAAGGTGGGTGGTTAACGATCACCTGGCCCTAGTGGCCACATGACGCACTACATGTTAATGATCACCTGCCCCTAGTGGCCACATGACACACTACATGTTAACGATCACCAGCCTCTAGGGCCCTAGTGGCCACATGATGCACTACATGCTAATAACGTCTTGGTGTGTTGCAGAGGGAGCGCCAGGTGCAGAAGGAGGAGTCCACGGTGCTCACAGAGAAGCTGGACCAGGACTGGAAGAGCATCCAGGCCCTGATGGGCCACAAGACCCCCATGGCTGCACGGCCGCAGGAGGACAAGCCCAAGGTACCGCCAGGGTTCTTTGGCTTGTTCAGGAGGCATGTATCGTCTGTTGAGCCTGCTACGGCACGTCTGTTAGACTGTTAGCTAACAGTTAGTTTGTCTGTTAGTCTGTTAACTAACAGTTAGTTTGTCTGTTAGCTAACAGTTAGTCTGTTAGCTAGCAGTTAGTTTGCCTGTTAGCTAACAGTTTGTCTGATAGTCTGTTAGCTAACAGTTAGTCTGTTAGCTAACAGTTTGTCTGTTATACTGTTAGCTAACAGTTTGTCTGTTAGTCTGTTAGCTAACAGTTAGTTAGTCTGTTAGCTAACAGTTTGTCTGTTAGTCTGTTAGCTAACAGTTTGTCTGTTAGTCTGTTAGCTAACAGTTAGTCTGTTAGTTAACAGTTAGTTTGTCTGTTAGCTAACAGTTTGTCTGTTATTCTGTTAGTTAAGTTAGTCTGTTAGTCTGTTAGTTAACTGTTAGTTTGTCTGTTAGCTAACAGTTTGTCTGTTATACTGTTAGCTAACAGTTAGTTTGTCTTAGTCTGTTAGCTAACAGTTAGTTTGTCTGTTAGTCTGTTAGCTAACAGTTTGTCTGGTAGCTAACAGTTTGTCAGTTATTCTGTTAGCTAACAGTTAGTTAGTCTGTTAGTCTGTTAGTTAACAGTTAGTTTGTCTGTTAGCTAACAGTTTGTCTGTTATTCTGTTAGCTAACAGTTAGTTTGTCTGTTAGTCTGTTAGCTAACAGTTTGTCTGTTATTCTGTTAGCTAACAGTTTGTTTTGTGGAGTACAGATACTTCCTGTCCCGTTGGGACCAGATCAGCAGGGCCCCAGGGTGAGCCAGGGGGCCCAATGGTGATTCACAGGGCCCAATGGTGATTCACAGGGCCCCAGGGTGAGCCTGTTGGGGCACAGCAGTCTTCGCCCCTCCTGGGACGTCTGCGCTGCTGACATATCACTGCCCCTGCGTGTCCCAGGTGGAGCAGTACGACATGATGGTGAGGGAGCTGGCGTTCGACATGAAGGCCCAGCCCTCGGAGAGGAAGAAGAGCCCTGAGGAGCAGGCCAGGGAGGACAGTGAGCGGCTGCTGCAGCTAGAAGTACGCCCACGCTGCACCTGGTGTGTGTGTGAGAGACAGCAGCACCACAGAAGAAGAGCTAACTGTGCGTCTTGCAGGCCGACCGTAGGAGGAGGATGCTGGGGGAGGACTCAGCAGGGAGCCAGCGCCACCTGTCTGCAGACGACCTGTATGACGGCTTCCTGCTGGACAAGACGGACAAGAAGACGCTGGCCTACCAGGTAATGTGTTGGCGTCGCCATGACGCCCCTCGGCTCGCAGGTCGGCGTGGAAACGTTTAGTACTCGTTTAGTACTTACGATTGACGAACGAATGTTTCGTTTTGACACGAGCTTAGTTTGTTTACATAGTAGATCATACACCGGTTGTCGTAGCAACCAGCATTCTGCGTGACATCAGGCGTCACTATGTTAACAATAACAACATACTAGCAACATACTAGGGCTGGACGATGTGGCCAACATTTATATCACAATTTAAGCCTCAGAACACCCTCAATGGAAACCTCAAGTCTATGAAATCTCCTCCTATAAAACTGTATAATGTTTTAGAAGTTAAAAAGGTACAAATAAATGTTCACCTTTTAGCCTTCATGCAAACAAGAACTGTGAAATCACAGTCAAATAAATAAACAAAGCACACGACTGTTATTTTCTATCTGTTAGTTTTTACATGTAATGTATGAAGGCTATATTCATGTCCACCAGTAGGTGTCAGTAGAGGTTCTGGTGTGTCCCATGAACAAGACAAGTTCCACAGAAGACACGTGACTCACTATTCACCTTATTTTCCATGACAACCAGAAGGGCGCCATATTTGTTATTTGTGCTAGAACTTCCGTTGCGCTATTTATCCGCGATATATACGTACAT
>JAODTR010081340.1:3152-14757 GCA_025399935.1 Amblyopsis rosae | reverse complement strand
ATATTGCCCACCAAGCACTTCCTGGAACTTTTTTTGCCATAGGTTTTGCCTCTCCATGAACCATGTGACCGGATGTGAACTTCTGTTGGCGTAACTCTCTTTCCATGGCTCTGGTACATACATACTGCAGGATATTTGTCACACATATAAGAAGCTAGCCTATTTGCCACTAGCTACGTTTCCAGTTTAGACTTAGCCTACTGAACGCTGTGCCTACACCATGAACGTATGAAACCAAAACAACCAAGCTCAGAGCCCCTACTGTTCCACTATCAGTTTTCGGGGTGATTTAATGTAATTGATGAGGGTCCCTTTAACAAATTACAAGGGATGTGACTCACTGAGGGGCGTGACGTCAGTGACCATAAAGTAGCCCCCGTCCGGCACGATGGGCACCATGCCGGCCTGCCGCAGAGCCGCGGCCATGCGGTTCCGCTTGGGCTGCAGCTCCTGCGCCAGCGAGGAGAAGTAGCACTCAGGCTGACCCATCAGCTGGTAGTCCCGTAGCAACCCCTGTGCCACCGCCTCCTGTAGGACATTTTAATATTTTAATAATAACAACAAAGATGGTGTGTTGTAATGCTTCAATGGAAGCAAAGATGGTGCAATGTAATGCTGAATGGAAGCAAAGATGGTGCAATGTAATGCTGAATGGAAGCAAAGATGGTGCTCTGTAATGCTTCAATGGAAGTAAAGATGGTGCTCTGTAATGCTTCAATGGAAGCAAAGATGGTGCTCAGTAATGCTTCATTGGAAGCAAAGATGGTGCGCTGTAATGCTTCAATGGAAGCAAAGATGGTGCGCTGTAATGCTTCAATGGAAGCAAAGATGGTGCGCTGTAATGCTTCAATGGAAGCAAAGATTGTGCGCTGTAATGCTTCAATGGAAGCAAATGTCACATAATGCTGACATTTGCGCACTAGCCTGGAATTAGGATACAAACATTCTGCCAAAAGTATTTGCTCTCAACTAAGGATTTGCAATCCTACATATGGCCAAAATGTGAGATGCTAAGTATAATTTGGAAACTACAAAATTCAAATTATATTAATTTGTCACATGCTACACAATCAATTCTTCTGTGACTTGCCTGTAAAGGTGTTGCGCAGGTGTAGTGTGTATTCTGCATGACTGTCTGGAGAGGCTTGAGCAGATGCTCTGGCCCTATAGACCACCCGAGCTGTCAAACACACACACACAAACACATTAATTACATTACTGAAGACACTCAAAGAACAATTATCTTTTTTTTTTTTTTTTTATAGATTTCCAACATTTACTGCTTTCCTACTTTCCAACCAGTAACGCCAAATGTTTTCCCTGCACTTCCAATTGTGATCGTTCTATCCCACATTCCCGGTAGAGTGGCTGTTAAAGCAGAACCAAATCAATAAAAAGACTGCAGATATTCCATGAGAAATCAGTGTGCCTAGGTCATACAGCTGAGGTACCTATTTTTGTGTGCTGGTGGCCTTGGTAGACAATCCACTCATAAACTTCGTCACTGAAGCAAAGGGTGTCGTGTTTAATACAGAGGTCGGCAATCACCTGTAGTTCATCTTTTGTGAAAACCTGGACAAAGAATACAGGAACTGTTGAAACATAATTTAACATGACAAAACTATGTATATGAAAATTCAAAGAAGCAATTAGTTTAAAGTGTTAGTTTAAATATGCAATCCTTTTCAATGCTGTTTCAAGGGTGAACATTCTCACACCAATTATTGCACGTTAATGTGTGAACTGCTAATTTGAATACTCATTTATCGGCCATGTTGGTCACAGCATTTGTTTTGGAATTAAAGTAATTTTCAAATTCACAAGCACAAATGTTATGGTTTAAACTTCTGACTTTCAATGCCCATATCTTAAACAAAAAATATGCTGAGGGTTAAAATTGTATTTAATAATTACACAAGAACTAGTACTTCAGTACTTCAGAAAGTATTTTTTTAAAGCTGAATTACTTAACATTTCCACATTCTACAAAGTTTACAAAATTACTTAATGACAATCGGCAAGTATCCTAGATGTCCACTGAGTAGGGTTGGGTACCGAACTCGGTACTTTTAAGAGTACCGACCGAATTACTTCGGTACTACCGAGTACCAATTGAGATTAAATTAAACGGTACCAGATTTCGGTACTTTAGAGCACATAAAGAGAGAAACGCGAGCAAGATTACATCATCCCTGCACAGCCTGCAGCTTGTTAAATGTTCAACACAATCACGGCTACGATGAGCCAAAAGAAATCACAGGTTTACCTTTTTTCTGTACTTTACTCCCACTTGTCATGGAGGGTTACATGTATCCAGGGCTGGCAGCAGGAGTTTCAATAAAAAATTCTGGCCTATTTATAGATTGCTAAATTTTTGCTGTGCCTTTGATGCCAAAGGATTTTTCAGTATCTAGTCTTCATGTTCAATTAATTAATTAATAGCTCTTTATTTTAGCGCATTCCGAATCTATTTATCATTCTGGAAGTGAAGCGTAATATGCGCAATCCCATCAAGGGGACCCAATCAAGGGCACAACATTGCTTCTCGGCAAAACATTGTCGGGTGTTCGTGTAAAACATTACATAATTGCAGTTTAGACTGGAGCAGTGAGATAAACAGACCTCTGTAGAAGCGGCCACAGCAAACTCTTGCTGCGGTATAATAGAGCTAACCTGACATGCCAGAGTAATTGTTGTCACAAGTCACGGCGAAATTAAACTGAAGCTCGCGAGATCAGGGTGGTCTCACGAGGCTATGATAGAGCAGGTGTTATTGTTAACCTACATGTGCTGCCATCTAGTGGTCAAACAATGGATAAATGATGCTAAGTAGTGCAGCTTTTAATGAAAACAATTTTAAAAAAGACCCTTGGTTGCGTCTTATTGTCAAATGCTTCTACGTTATTGCCTGCACTTACCTTCCCAAGTGGGTTGTTAGGGGTGTTAATGATGATAGCCTTTGTCTTGGAGGTGAATTTACCGGCAAGTTCCTCTTGATCAAGAATCCAATCTCCACTTGAGATGTTTTTCTTTGTCTCAGATTGCTGAAAAATTGCAAAGACATTATTTAAAGAATATAAATATGTTTTATGGTTCCCAGAAACAACAACACGCCTGTGTTAGCACAATATAAAATGTACAAAGGTAAAAAAGTTCAACTTTACCAGGCGTAATGGTATTAACACTGGTTTGCCCCCTGCCATTTGCACCATAGGCACATAGCAGTCATAGAACGGTTCAATTATGATGACCTTGACAAAGAAAAAATATTGAGTGTAGAAAAGTTAATATATCAATCATCAGTGAATGATATCAATAATCTCTTAAGTGAAGAAATTGTCTGAATGAATGATCTCACCTCATCTCCCTCTTCCACTAGGGCTTGCATGGTACTGAATAAAGAACCGTAGGCCCCAACTGTCACCAGTATACTTTTGAAAGGATCTAATTGCTGTCCATAGACTTTCCCATAAACCAGAGAAAGGGCTTTCACCAAGGATGGATGTCCCTTTAATTGAAAAAAAACAATAAATAACCAGCCAGAATGAACACAGCACACATACAGGCAGTAAACAGTAGCCTCCTGCCACAGCATCCATAACAAATCATGCTTATTATCTGTAGTAACGCACTCATTTTGTAAACAAGATCAGCGGACTGAACGTTATTAACTTTTTCATTGAATGACCCATTTCCTCAAAAACTTTAAAACATTCTTGAACTACTTTCAAAGCTGCATTAAATAGGCATTGCGAGTAATGCTCATTGACGTGTGGGAAGCATGTTTACCTGGGTGTTTTATACATTTTTGTGAGTATAAGTCATCAACACCATTTTGTATCATCACCAAATGTCGCATTATTACGCTATATCTTTCCCTCTTAAATGTATGCTGTCTCATTCTGTTAGGAAATGCATTATATTCTGAAATCGAATATGTTGACAGCCATTATGCAATGACAGAAGTGGTTCTAGCGCCACGCTGGTTCTACCACCATCCTGTGCATCTGTACTGCTGAAACACAATCTAAAGCAGTAAAAAAAAAAACACTTAGTTGTTGTTAGCCCTGTGAGCCTACAGTACATGGACAGCCCAACTCCTCCCCTTTTGTAACCTGCTGTTCAGTCCACTGCCGCTCACGTTCATTGAACTTGTAGCAAACGTTCCGCCATCGGGAACGCAGGGCAAGTCTCCCCAAGGATACGCGGCCTCACACTCACAAAGCCTCTCGTGTACTGGTTCAGCTGATCCACTTGTGCGGCGCTGGCCAACGCCTCCTTGATGTAGGAAGGTGGAGGGATATCTGGCATGCCTTGGCCCAGGTTGACTACAGATGGGTCTGCTGCTACTGAGGTGAAGGCCACCCTGACGAGACAATGGAGTCAATGACAATGGTATTGGATCAGACATTTCTAAATGATTTGGTTTGATTTTAAAGTATACCACATTAGATTTATAACAGGTTAAATAATACACCCTGCCCCCGCTCTTTACAGTAGCTAAATGTTGACAGTATTTACCAAATGTCTAAGTACAACTTACCAAACATTCTTATCCAGCCCTTCAATTCTTTTCGCATGTTTATGACGTGATGTCATTGTGTGCTGTGTCAGCAATATCCAGCAAACAAATACGTTACTGAACATAACTGAAATTCATGAGTATAGCAAGGCTACTACTGATCCATTCCCTATATATAGTTGAAATGTTGCATAGCCTTAAAAGATGACTTACTTGTGAAGTAGAGAACGTTGAACAGTTCCCCAGCCAATAGCTTGAAATCTTATAAAACCTAAAAGTCTGCCGTGTAATGTTCATACTAGTAGGAGGTAACTAGTAGGGGAAGAGTCAAAATCATCAGATGCACACTAGATTGGTTGCATATTAACTGTCCAAATGTCTTGCGCAGTGCGCACACATACTTGGACTAGTAATATTACCAGTCAGTAATACAAATACATAGCATGCAATCAGTGCATTCACTGACGGGGCACATAAGCTCGCTACACCTGCGTAATAAATGGACGCTAGTTTAAAATAAATAATTTTAGAAGATAATTAAGTCAAGCATTCAATTCTAAAGTAGATATGTATAGCCTACATTTCCTCCTGTTTCTTAGGCTCGAATATGAGCACGTGTCAGGCAGTAGCCTACTACTTCTTGCACGTCAACTATGAATGTAGCTGAACGTGAATTGTTATATTATCTCAATGTCATATCAGTTGTCAAAACAAAACAAACATTGGTGATGATCATTCATTTGAACCCGGAAGTGAGTTCGGCATGCGTTCCAATCATGGATGTATTCGGTTTCAATGAGTGCTGGTTACCAATGGTTTGACCCCGTATTGTTTATGCACAGTGCACGTTTTATCTACGTATACAACATATCATGTCGGTGTGGTAGTGCGCGCTAACCTGGGTTCTCCTGCTCTCTGTCTGACAGGTTTGTTACTCAAAACTCTGGATCTCGCGAGAACAGGGTGGTCTCGCGAGGCTACGGTGCGGATAGCCGACGTCACTCTAACGGAATGATACCAGATACAATGTTTTGCAACATTTAAGTAAAACAATAATACAATGTTTATCAGTTACAAATATAATCATTGATAACAATAATCATAAATATAATAACAATGATAATACAGCCTATTTAATTTGGTGTATTGTAGTAATTGATCATTATCACGAACTTTAATGTCTGCCTATGAATCTGAATTCTAAACTTCAGACACAGGCTGGATAGGCCGGAATATGGCTGGACTTCTGAGAAGCCTGGATTAAAGAACCCACGAGGGTCTTATTCACGGTCACCGGCCTTCTAGAATCGTCCTTGGGGCGATATTAAGAAAGTTAAGATACAAATACGCCTATATTGGCCTACTGTTTTTCACAGAGCAAATATACACTATAAATATTATAGGCTATATACACACTACGTTAAACAAGCGTAATCTATGTCTCTAGATAACTGTCTGTAGCCTATTGCTACACAACATTGTAGTGGATTTATTATTACTATTTTCAACGTGTCGCCGATAATTGCAGCAGCTGTTAGCTAGGCACATGGACTTTGTTTATTTTCTCAGTATTACAACCTGCACACCATGACACACACCACACGTATCTTACCACCAACATATGGAGCTATATGACCCAGCTGGGTTGGGCCAATGAGATATCAGACAGGACCCAGAAGGAGGGGAGTGAATGGGGGAGGTGGGGGCTCGGCAGGGGGAGACCCGAGGAGCTTCAGATAGTTTCCAGCCAGGCAGCCCACCGCGCCCCCATCCCACCATCATATCAACAACCAACCCCCCCCCCCCCCCCCCCCCCCACACACAGCCCCTTCCTGCATGTAACCTACATTGCAGTGAGCAGGTGGAGACCGCGCACGTACTGTTCCTACAACTCAGGGAAAAATATGAATATTGTTTTATTGTTCATGGACAAAGAATGCACTTCTATGTCAATACCATTCAGCGTTATCGAATATGCTCCAATGATTGATCAGTATGAGCTGAAAGCTAAGTAGGTCTATAATGCTATTCAAAAGCTACATTGTTTTATATTGTTTATTTAAAATAGATACTTTGCATTTGCATGTTTTTAGTTTTAGACGATTTCTCTCGCGCTGTTGATCCAACTGCTAAATTGATTTGTTCGCATGGATTAAAAAAAAGTATCCTAATTCCGAATTTTGATCAAATACTTTAAAATCAAAGAGACACAAATCAAAGTAACACTACTAGATATCCTAATTTAGATGTAAACTGTACCTGCTACAGATGTGCGTGGGAAGGGGGTTACTTTTTTTTGGTCCACTGCGTGAGAGTCCACGCCCTTTTGGCATAATAGCACAGCTACTACACCAGTCCGATTCATGTGTCAGGACTCAGGAGAGGAAGGCGGGGGTTCAGACAGAACAGAACGGAGTCGGAGACCGCGTACGGACACAACATCCCATCACTTAACACTGTGCCTGATAGCCAAAGTAAGGTAAATAAATCATGCTTTATATTCTGAATTAAATATGTGTGAATATAAACGTTTATTGGTTTGCCCATGGTTGGGCTCCCACTTTATAATCTAACTATTTCAAGACCGCGTGTCTTGCAGTAGCCTAGGCTTTCTTTGCATACTGTAGGTTACGACAACAAGCTTTTTTGTATGGGTATTCCCACTGTTTGTGTATCAATTATTGTAAAAGGGTTTAGGTTGTCGTACGTTAATTAATGGGAACTATATTTTGTAACGTAGGCTACTGATAACAACATATATGTATAATTATTTGAGTTAAAACTATAAACGCATCGTTTAAGAAAAGATAAAGAGAAAAACATGTTCTGATGTTTATGTGTGTTAGGGTTAAAACAACTAACCCATATAAAATATTACTGTAGATTATACTCACTTTCTTTTTTTAATTTGTTTAATGAGACAGGATTTTGTATCTCTGGCCATTGGGTGTGATCCAAAAATGAATAGTCTGTTTTTGGATATCTGAGATTCACAACACTTCCTGCCAGGAAGGGACATTGGATAAGGCCGGCCAGCTGAACTGTGGCTGACTTAATCAATGGAAAGATTTTTCAATTCAAGTCTATTTAAAATTAAAGTTCAAAGCACAGAATACTATGGCCACCCATGTCTTTGATTTTGTAATAGCAGTATATATATATATATATATATATATATACACACAAATCTCAGTGAGTTTAAATGTTAGTCACCTAGCTTTTGCATAGGCATACAACCTCCAAATGGGTTAACTTGTTTATACCTGGACAAAGTGCTTGACTCTCAGCGCCATCATAATGCTTATTTAATGTGAGCACTTACTGTAAGTCAGTGGTGTAGAGACTTTAACATTTCTATGATCTAGAGATTCAAGGGTAGTTTCCTCATTGACTTCCATTCAAAAGTATCTAAAAACCATCTGGCCTTTTGGCCGATGCAGAGGTGAAAAGCACTGTCATCTTTGTTCAACAACAACAAGAAAAAAATATAAATGGACATTAAGTTTCGCATGTATTTATAATAGCAACAAACCAACTGAATTGGCACAAGCACAATATGCCAGCAACATAATAGCAGCAATAGCAATAAAATGACAAGCAGGAGCACTCCTAAATAATTGGATGGTAAATACAAAATGTAGAGTATAGTGCTGCATTCAATAACTAACTAAAGGACGGTGTAATCTATCACCATGCATCCTGTCGTATGAAGCTTCGTAAGCCTATGTATCATAATGGCCGTCTGTGGGACAGCGATTTTGGTTTTGATTATGCAGATGCTACGTGATGTATGCTTTGTGTGTTTTGAGTTTGATGATTTTTCATTCAACCCTTACTGCTGCTCGCTTTGGGTACGGCTATTGGAAACATGATGCCCGACGCTGCACACAGACAGTAGCGCACAGCGTCGGGATAGCTAAGTGATGAGTCATTGTACATTAAAGGAGTCACTGTTGTGTAGCCTGCATGTCCCGTTGTCAGTATGCCCTGCATGGGAATCAAACCGTAGTGACGCAGAAAATACAGTTTTTAGCAACAGCACAAGGGCTTTTATTGCATTTGCTGTGCACGGCATTACATTAACGATGTGTTATAAGGAATTCCGCAAGGCTGGGCACAGTCCGACGGGCTGATATGGAGACGCGGTACTTGAGTTGGGGCCCTGACCTAACCACTGGGGTAAATGGTACTAATGGAGAATAAATTAGATTTTCCATCACTGTGCGCAAGACAGAGTACATGGGATAATGAAATAGATAGTTAATAGATAGTGACACACAATTATTTGTGTATATGGGGTCGTTTGGGGATAGAAAGCCTCTTTAGAAAGAATAGCCAGAGACTATACAATAGTTTGCAATAAAAGGTTTCATAAACATTTTATTGCCTCCAGCTCTGTATTTGACACTCCACCACTGGCAGCTCATTGGCTGGTATCAGTCACATGACTCTCCACCGCCACGGGATTTGCCGGCCCTCCCATCTACCTTACCGCCTTTTCCTGTTGTGTTGAGTTCCACGGAGCCACCTTGCTCTCCCCAGACAGTTGTGTATTAAACAAAGCCAGTGAGCTGGAGCGGAAAGTTGGCGCTCTGGTTGTGCTTTAACGCCATACATTTGAGAACTGCCCCTTTAAGGCCTGCTTTTCTTATGTTGCTGCTGCGTCTCATGTTAGAGAAATATGGTTACTGATATTCTAAAGATGGCACGTTACCCCACTGTCAAAATATGAGGAGCGCTCTGCAAACCGGTTGGGGGTGAAAAAGGAGGGAAGAATTCGCCAGTATGGGGGACCTACTGGGGTGCCTTGGGGCACGTCCCTTTCTGGGTAGATTGGCTATTTGTTGAAAAGCTAAATGCTATAAGCTAAAGGCAATAAAATGGTAATTTCCGGTGACTTTTGGAATTGCAAATTCCTTCATTTGTTACTTAGAATGAAGGCAAATTAGCTGCAAATCACTAACGAGACCTTTGCAAATGCGCACATACTACATTCTCCAAATCACATGCTAGATAGATATAGATAGATAGATAGATAGATAGATAGATAGATAGGGTTAGTTAAACATATAGTTATTTGGTTAATTTAAAAGGTATTGTAACCAATTTGCAATTTGGTTAATGCAAATTCACCAAATATCTCCTGGCATTTCACTATCTTACCGTTTCTCTGTTCATGCTGATCAAAGAATCTGGTACTTCTGAACAGCCCTGACTCTGTAATAGGGAACATAAACCAAAGTGGCGAACACCACCGACACAACAATACTGTCCTTGGCTTCACAATGCGCTGCAATGTGTGGGGCGGAGCATCTGAGGGAGTTTGTTTTGCTTTGAGCTCGAAGTTTGCAAGCGTTCTTGAGAATGACTAACGCTGCCTTTAGCAGAACACCAGGGGGCCTAGAGAACTGGCAGTTGTGCTCAGCATCCAATAGGCTGCAGGTTTGACAAACACTGTGCACTCCCCTCCTCTTAGTACAGTGATAAAGCCCAATAGGGATGTTTATACATAGGATTAGCAATGCAACACCAGGGTCCGGATCATGCAGATGTGTTCTTCTCTGTGGTACCATCGGAGAGAAAATAATATAACGGAATATATAAAATTCGGACGGCACTTCCGCATGTTTATATCAATCACTTTAGTGAAAGGTCGATCAGTGTGTCAAAACACTGTTTGCTGTGTAATTTCGCAGTATTTGAACAACTGCAGTACTCATCGAATGTTTTTTTATGTTCCTACCGGTTTGAAAAAAGGGCCGCTAATAAGGGACACTTGATTGGACGATAATTGAAAGTAAGTGGAAGTGAAGTCAGAAAGGTTTGAGGACCACCATTTCTCTACAGAGCACTTGTCTTTTTATTGATCTATCTGATATCTGAGGCATTTGAAAGAGTGCATCTTTAAACCACACACAGACACACAGTAGGCTTGTCTTCCCAAGCTGTCAGTTCACTTGTCATTTACCACATTGGTCACAAGCAATGTGCTTAGCAAACTGACTATAAAATAATAAAATAAAATAAAGTCCATTCAAAATTAACTATTAAAAAGGCAAAATTATATTTCAATTGGTACATTTAGCCTGTATGCTATAATTATCTGCGGGTTTGCTATATAAAAAAAAAAAGGAAAACTACATTTCCATGACTTTGTGCCAGATGAATAGCTGGGATGGTGATATAGACAGCTGTGTTTGTGAAGCAGAAGTGCTTGTGCAGCGACTGGTGACATAAACACAGCTTTAGGCCTCTATGTATTGTGTACAATTAAACACACACACACACAGAAGTTTTATTGCCTCCAGCAGCCTCTTGTTTGCCACTACCCCCACATCTCAGCTCATTGGCTGGAATTTACCATGTGACCGTCTCCACCTCCAGTGCATTTAATAGCGCTCCCCTTTCCCTTACGCTGGCATCTGATGTGGTCTACATGTGGACCTGGAACCCATTAAAACCAAAGCCGTGAAAATGAGCATTCATTTCGCTTAAAAGGGACACTCCAGATTTGTTGTCCAGAATTGAATAGTTTTCATCTCCCACACCTGAGTGTTATTATTTCCGGAGGAGAGGGTTATGTCTAAAATAACTAGTATAACTTAAAAACATCGCTATTCACCAGCGCTATTTATAGTTATGCAATTATTGTGTAATATTACTTGCGACCCCTCATTCCAACGGGGTTGCAAGGATCACACTTCTTTCAGGAGTCAATGCCAAAGAGAACCACTGCCCCTCCAGACACATCTCATGTCACCCCCGTAAACCTTGGCGTGTCCCTATACACACATCTGATACACAGCATAGCTTCATAATGCTACCTATAGCATCTGATACACATCATAGTTTCATAATGCTACCTATAGCATCTGATACACATCATAGCTTCATAATGATACCTATAGCATCTGATACACATCATAGCTTCATAATGCTACCTATAGCATCTGATACACATCATAGCTTCATAATGCTACCTATAGCATTTGATACACATCATAGCTTCATAATGCTACCTATAGCATCTGATACACATCATAGCTTCATAATGCTACCTATAGCATTTGATACACATCATAG
>JAODTR010081329.1:0-14757 GCA_025399935.1 Amblyopsis rosae | reverse complement strand
CCACATCCCACAGTAGTGGCCGTTGATGATGTGATAGTTGTACCCTTCCACATTCAGCTCCACGTTGACTCCAAACACGCCTCCTACAATCGCTGAGATGGGTATGAATTCCACTTCTCGATTGTACACGCTATTGCACATGGGCTTTATGTCATTGCACATTGCAAGTGATGTGTCAGTTTTGAGGTTGAAACTTTTGACTGCTAGGTGTACCATGACGGCGAAAGCTTCGGGCGTGGAGGGTTCACCGGGAGCGGTCGAGGGGCCGTCGAGTGCCGTCGAGGACTCTGAGCCCGTTTCTGTTTCTGCGCCAGTCTTTGAGTACATGAAGAGAACCCACAGCGCCTCTAGGAGTGTACGGTGAGTGATCGGACATACGCTTACGTCTACCCAATCATGAGTTATCATGTACACTGTGTAGGCGATGTTTGTCATGCAAGGGGTTTGCATAGCCGGCGCTGACATTTGCAGCATGCTGCCTAATGCATCGCGGGGCTGTACCATGGTTAAGAATTGGTGTCCTTCGTCAAAACCTGACTTGTCTAAATTCGCAACCAGGAGTCCTTTACATATATGACAACAGTCGAGCTGATATTGCTCAGGCTGGGGCTTGGCTGGCGCTGGCGCCGCCTCCTCCGCCGCCGCAACCGGACTTCTGTCGGTCTGTTAGCAAAAGTCAGGCGAAAAGATTGAGATGCCTGGCACCTGGACGGCCGTGAATGTCACACTCTCCCCCGCCACCTGGTCGTCCACCTCAGGGAGGTTTAGATCGACGAAAGTCTCCTCCGCTTCATTGTGCATGGAAATGCGTAGAAAATCTTCAAATCCGAGGCCGACATCCTGGTCCTGCTCCTCGAAACCTTGGAACATCAGCGAGTCGCACCACGGGTCGAATTCGCTGTCAGGTCCGTGCAGGGCTCGGGCGATTGGTCTATCTTGACACCTAGTCGATGTACCCTCGACGCTAATGTGAAGCCCGTACGCCAGATTGCCCAGGTACGCGAAGGGAGGTTCGGTGTGTTCGAGGTACGATTCGTCCCCACGCTGTTTGATGAACCATATGTCTCGATTCTCGATTGCGCTCTTGACGCTGACCGGTATCCAGTTCAGCTTCTTCTCATAAGGCAGCTGCGCCAGAAGCTCCGGGACGTATAGCTCCGTGACGCGTAGTATGGTGCCTATGTCGAGCAGGCCGCCGAACACAATCCGCAGAGCTTGTACGATCTCTCTGCCGTTAAAGTCCAGGACTTTGTAATCCTCCGATTTCTCTGTCACCGGCACATGGTTCAGATCTGCGCACAAATGTTTGTCAGCGTGCGAGCCGGTTCGAGACAATCGCTTCTTCAACACAGGCTTTGTGTGCAACGTCCCCATGTGCACGAGCACATACCACGCTATGAAGTACAACGCGCCAGCTGAGGTAACAGTGCGGCAGGCGCCGTCGTTGGCGGCGTCCTGCTTGTTGTCACCCCAAACACCCGTATACCGCAAGCTGCAGACTTTAGAGCTACGGTGGAGCTCACGAGTCAGTCAGGGGTGCTGTCAGGCCTTTGCTCAAGACATCGAGCATCAGGGTCTTTTCGGAGTCGCTTATCAGACTGAGATTGGCTAGAGTGTTCACGGGACCCACAAGGTGCTTAGTGTAATGCTCGGTGCTGGCTTTGACAACGCCACCGGTGCTCATGGGTATGAAACGTTCCAACACTTTGGCCGTTACGCATCTCCACCCTCTCACCAGCAGCTCAAGCGTGTACACGGGGCTGGGTAACATGAGGAGAGCCAGGGCTTTGAACAGCTGGTAGCACGCCCTGTTGGGGTTGACAAACACAGGCCACGTTCTGTGAGAGAACCTGCGCGTGTTAGGAGCCTTCAGCGCTGAGGCTGCCAATCTAGGGAAGCAGGACACAAGGGCACGGGCTATCACGTCTACCTCTTGGGCACTGGCTTCCATGGCGTCGAGGGCCTTGGTCAGGACATCGACGGCGACCGAGATGTTGAAGTCGTCCTCCTCTCTTGCGACGCGGTAAACGACAGGCTCCCGCTTAGGGGAGAAGCTGTCATTTCGCCAGACGACCTCTAGCAGCTCGAGATCGGGAGCCGGGCCACCGTTGTCGTACCCGTGCTCAAATATGGCGTCGCTTGTGGTTTGAGACACGACCGGCGTGTGATCATTGGCAAATAGGACAACGAGAGTCTCTAAGACGAGACTTCCATCACCTTGTACTCCTGGAACAATATAGAGTGTATCACGGTGCACTCGGTCCAGGCTTCTAGCAGTTGCCGCACGTCACACCTCTGAGGCTTCTTGCGGATGTTATACAGGAGCCAGCACAGTTGAATCACAGCTTCGTTTCGTGGACCTGGACCCTCTAGAGCCAGGCTCGATGCTGCAAGACATCTGTAACTCGGGCGAGATTAAACTCGAACCTCTCGCGGAAAACCACTCGTGCTCCCTCAGCTGCTGTGACCGTGAGGGCCTGCTGTGTCTCAGAGACATGACCAGACTCCCCTCGGGCTTCTCTGTTCTTGCGGAGAACGAAAACATGGTGGTCTTGAGACACATGTTGATCGTACCCAAGAGGAAGGCTTGCGTGACGGAGGGAGTCGGTCGAAGGACGGTTCAGCTGAGGAAGAGTGAGATGTCGACTGCGAGCGGGTACATAACGGAATGGTTCCCGTGCGGGTACGCTCTGTTTAGCGTCGAAAGCTGTCTCCCGGGTGTACCTCCCGTCGTCATATCTTGCAATCACAGCATAGATGAGGAAGACGGGCACCGCCGTTCTGCCGCGGAGGTGCCGACACTACGCGTCTTGAGGAGTGCCGAGTATCGCAGGGTCCTACTGAGAGGGTTCAGGTCGAGTAGTCACCTCTTCGATCAATCGGTGTGCCTGCTGCCGGGGACCATGGACATTGTCGCCCCGCGGGTGTTACATTTCGCAGGGTGTGTCCCTGTCATGTACGCGTTCACCGTTTTTAGGCAGCTCAGTGTCGACGAAGCGAAGCGAGCTAGTAGCCCCGTGACTTCCTTCCTATGCCACTGCTCGACGGCAGTGACTGCTTCTTAAAACTCAATTACTCGCCCAAGAACGTGAAAAAGAGGAACGGGGATTGGGGAGCCGTCACCGAGGGGCACATTGGAGTCATAGTGATGTCCAGGATAGAGCAAGCCATATGTAGCGAGAACGCGAGAGGCTACGAGGAACAGAAACTCGTCCGGCTCTTCAAGATCTGTCGCAGGAAGCAGTGCACGTTTGGTGTAGCGGTCGACATCCCCACGATCGGAGACCCTGGATGCAAGGAGCCTCTGTACAATAGATCTTGGCTTAGGTTGCAAAGGCAAAAGCTGGGCTCCTCGGTGGCTCCCGCCAATTTAGGAGACGGAGAGTTCTTTCCTTCTATCGAGAAAGCAAGAAAAAATGATTTAGAGGAGAGTGAAGACGACATGCTATCCTATCCCCTGTCTGAATATAATCTCAACCTCACGATCAAATCGTGAGGTACTCGGGTGAATGCGGCTCTGTGTACGAGGCATGCTTAGATGAGGCCGTGCTACTGGGCCACTGCGCCAGGGTCTCAGTCACACAGTGCACCGAGAGGAACTTTGACGTGAGCACCTGTCTTATCTGTTTCTACAGATCCGTTCACCCGTGTGCCAGACATGAACGTAGGCAACGTCATGCGCGACTATGAGTTCATCCTGCACGGCAGGGGAGACCTCTCGCCCGTCTACGCCCTCCGGAGCCATTTGGCAGAAAGCTGCAGGGTCAATTGCTTTCCTGCGTACAGGTTGATCACCCTCAGTAGACACAGAGGCGCGTCGGTGTGGGCGAGGGGCACGGATGCGCCGCTACACTCTCAGAGGCTAAGGACAAACCCAATCGGAGCCTTCTTGTGTGCTCAGGATAACAGGCCAGCGAATCTGTTGTCGAGGTGTTGCAACCCAAAGCCTGTACAACCGTCCGAACTCTGGGACGGTTGCGAGCTGCTGCCTCGCGGAGACGAAGAGGAGCTGCTCTTGCGGGCCTACTCCAGGACGCTCAGCCCCGTGTTCGAGTTTGAGAAGGTCAAGCCTTTCCCGAGTAGGGTCCGGACCAGTCTCGGGGATTGGACATTTCTGCGGCTAGCAAGCAGGTCTTGCGGTGTCCACCGTTACCCTGGCACCACGGTGGTAGACGGTTACACTATAGCGTTCACGTCCGAATCCCCGGTGTTCTATCTGAGGGACAAAGGGCCCTTGGTGCAGAAGCTGCAGTCGGTGGCAGTGGTTGTGGAGAGCGGCTCGCTGTACAGAATGCGGTGCTGAAGACGGAGGACCCTGAGTGGCCCAACCCCAAGCCAATAGACGCGCGCGAGCGCATTAAGTGTAAAATCAAGAGTGCGGTCATCGCCGAGATGTTCATGCGCAGTGGCGGCCGGGATCCCTTAGAGGGGTACGAGGTGAACGATAGGTCTTGGAACAACCAGACGGGCACCCGGCGGACGTTCAAAAAGGCGCCCACAGAGGCATCTCAGGATCAGAATTGGGAGCTGGAATGCCCCCTCTCTGAGAGCCTGACAGCAATAGGGGGCCGTGGTTCTAACATTGCTACTGTAAAGTGGCTGTGTGCCACTCCCCCTGCCAGTTTTGCTTCTGGACAAAAGAGTTCTCAGGGCACACGTGTGGAGATCGACTCTAGGACCGCTCAAATCCGAACACCCTCGGAGTGGAGAGGCTTTGACTCCTTGTGTTCCCGCATGCTGACGGGCCCTACTGAAAAGGTGTGGACCAGAGGAATTTGTAAGGTGGTGAACAAAGGACTGAACACGTTCAAACATGACACTTTGGTGATCGCCAACCTGATTGTGATAGTCGAGCCCGGAGAGTGGTACGCGTCTCCCTGTAGTGATGACGGCGGTGACGCCAAGCGGGCCATTCCGGTTGATGAGAGGCTGACAACGTGGTGTGCTCCGTGTCAGAGTTTGTCGTGGCCCTAGCGTGTAGAATGCTCTCGGCAGAGGGGCACGAAGAGCTGGAGATACGGTGCCTAAGACGCGGGGTGTACAATTACCTACAGCGAGCGCTGGCCTGGTTCGCGGGGGCCACAGGTCCATTCAGATCACAAACGATGACTATATTCACGCCTGAAGCGGACTCTGTAACGGAAGGATGGACTCACACTCTACCCCTGGGCTTAGATGTTCTGAAAACAAGTAGCACAGGGTACGTCGTCTCCTTTAAAGAGCTTTGCTGCGATAGAGATGATGTAGCCGTTCTTCTCGACATGTCCAAAGGGGTAATCTGCGTCAACTTCGCTGGCAACCTGGTGATACATTCAAACCCAGGGACCTTGAAAGTGTCTGTGATGCAAGGGGAGCCAGGTGTGCATGCTGTATTCAAGACTCTCGTGGACAATGAAGCAAAAGGCGAGAGACGTGACTACGCCGAGGTACACATTCGTTGCAACCGTTCATTGAGCACATTTTGCAAACTGCGCTACCTTCTGAAGGGCATTCGAGGCCCTGAAACTTGGACTAGGCCCCTGCCGTGGTCAAAGAGGGACCCGGGTTCTTTTTGCGCGAAGGTGTCAGAGTTACAATACAGATGGGAGTCGAGGAGGACGGATTTCACAGAGGCGCTCGCTCGAGACTCTGGGGGGTGTTTTTGGTATGGCCGGCAGCTGCAAGACTGGAAGAGATGCTCTGATGGGAAACTGATACCTAGGAGAGAAAGGTTTTGGTACCTGATCGACTATAAGGAGTCCTTTGCTAGACAGCAGCGTGAAGGTGAAGTCGAGTTGTCCTACAGCGACTGTGACTCCTCAGATGGGGAGGTTGACAACGAAAGTGGATCGGGAGGGAGTGACAATTGGCAAGAAAGCGGACTGGAAGGAGATGGAGATGAGCGAAAAACTGAAGGTGGTGGTGGTGAATAAGAAGAAGAACAACAACAACAACAACTAGAAGAACAGGAAGAACATGGGACCCCCGAACCCGTCACGGTGAACTGCGAGTTACGTGAGAGGAGTTTTTCCAGTTTCCTCTTACTCAATTCTCGTCTCGAGATTGAATTTGTCCCCGGTCTTCCTTGGAACGAAGGGCATGTGTTCTTAGAACCCGTCCACAACAAAGACTACAGAACCACGGTTAGATTGGACGACAACGGCAGGCTTGTCAAGTATTACAACCCCCACAAATTCTTCTCCCTGATGTATGATGTCTGCACCGTGCTAGTTTACGGGTGCGGACTGAGACTGGTGTTCGTACACGGCTTGTCGGACTCTGCGGGAAACAAGGTTCTTAACCTGGTCGTGGGAACGCTTGCCCTAGCCGACAGGCTTTGTCCCGATGTGTATCCTAGCCACCCAAAGTTTGTGATTGTGGTGCGCGAGGGGAGAGAAGAGATACTGAAACTCGCTCGTGAGATTTGCCGCTGCGTCGTCGTGACCACCGGTCACCGGAAGAGAGCTGGCGCCCTTGCGTACGCATTCCGGGAGTTACCACGCAACCTAGAAAGAGAGACCTGCTCGCCATGGGCCGAGAATGAAAAGCTCGCAACTCACTACGCCTTGCCTGAGAAGTTCACCGGTGACACTGGCATGTCTGCATACGCTCAGCTAATGACACTGTGGCCCTCTGTGTCCAAGAGAAGTGACGTGAAACACCTGACGTGCTCACGAGATCCCAGATGAATAGGACTCTTGGTGTGTCTAGCAGAGTGGGAGGGTCAGAGATGCATCGCAGATGCCGTAGCCCCGGGAGCACTAGAGGCTCTGAGACCGAGCTTCGCGAAGGCCAGAGCGTGACAACTAGAACGATCGACCTGTACGACTTAGCATGCAGAGCGAGGTTGCTGGGGGAAATGGACTCACAACTGCAGAAATTTGTAGACTCGTTTGAGGAGCCCAAGTGATCGTCCTCGACGCCCAATGACTCGTCACATGGGAAGAAGTGAGGAGGAAGATAACCTGTTACCACTTCACGTTCAGGCACGAGCAGTTTGTGTTCGGATATAAAGACACTCATGCAGACACGGAGGACTCCGGCAATCTACGCATCGACAACAACGCCGAAATGGTCAGAGCCACACCTTGTGGTAGCGTGTTCATAACCGATGCGATCAAGGATGATTGCGGCGCTAATGAATGCCTGAAACCCATCAAGTTCCTCAAGCAGTTGGAATCGCTCAAGAGACGGGACGAGATAACCAAGCAGAAGACGTTGGGTAAAGAAATATTCCACCATCTCAAATCGCATGGTCACACACTGGAGGAGCTAGAGGCTCCCAAATATCTGAGCACCTACCCATTGCGCTGCCTCTACCAGTTGTACAGCTCGCTGAACAGGAGCCGCGAGAGAGCCCAGTTCCTATCGGAATGCTATTCCGAGGCAGAAGGGGACAGGCTTCAGGCTCAGCTAAAAGTCGAAGAGCTAAGCATGAACCTGAGATCCACAGCCTCCACAGGCACCAACGACATTCTGCTCTCGTGCATGGCGATGATAAGTCCCATTCGTAGATACAAGCTAAGGTACAACTTCACGGCTGAGAGAGTTGTGTTATTCAAACACTTGATAGCATCGGGCTTTCCTATAGAGACCTCTTCGAGTCTGGTGAAGAACATTAACGCAGCCAAGCGAGTCTCTATGATCGCCTTACTGTTGGACACGGGGGTTGAGCTGTAGTTGAAGAAAACCATTCAGCCTACCACATATAACAGAAAGATTGCTTCCCTCATTTGGTTATTCTCACACATGCCTATTGTACGCTTCGACAGCTAAATCATGGATACGTGCGAATGGTAAACTCGCCCGAGGACATCTCCTGTGATGGCGTCTTCGTGTTTGACCAAGATCATGTCAGCTTTAGATTGTCCCGAGCGCCTGGGCTCTCAGATGCAAACGATGCCATGTCTCCAGGCGCGGCAGCCTCCGCGTACATGCCCTCAGGAATTGTGGAATGGCTTTCCCTGCGGGATAGCGTTCAGGAGAGACTTTGCTGAGAGAGTCATCACAGCTAGCACTGAGCACTCGTACGACGCCCTGGTGCAATTTGGTAATGCTCCCATCCCATATAGTCAACCTACAGTGGAAACGCAAGGCTCTGGAGAAACACAACGTGGAGCACGCAAAATGCTTGGCTGCCAATTACAAAAAACAACTTAGCGAGTACGTGGAAAAGAGGCAGAGTCGGCAGCAGGTGCACTCTAACCCAAAGCAGCAGCAGCAGCAGCAGCAGTGTAGATCTAAGGGTACAATCAAGTGGGAAAGGCCTGTCTGCATGCAAAAGAAGAACAAAAGGTCAGAGAAATCACAGACTACAACATCCCCAAGGATTACCTGTGCCTTTTTGCACCGATCAACCCAAGACCCGGACCTGAATCCGTCTTGGTTTTTGTATTGTTTTCTTTACTATGTGTACATACAAGTGTGTGAAAATAAAGCCTGTTTAACGACAATGATTTGAGCCCTTGTTTTTATTTGTATGTAATGTGTGTGCTGTGAATGATTCGACCACAAAAGACAGACGATACGTGATCCTTTTAATGTTGTACAGTCACACAGAATAATACATGCCCTGGGCACATCGCCCAGAACAACACAACACAACACAGCACAGTACAGTATTACACACAGCAAAGGTAATGTGGCCCTTGTTGAGGCTACGAGTGCTGTAGGCACATTACTTTCTCATCCAGTCTTCCCTCATGCATTTCGTAGCACCCCGTTGAGCAAGAGGTCCTCTTTCTTCCCATTAGTGACACATTCTCTGCCGACTTCTTTTGGCGTAAAGATTAGTTCAACTAAGCGTCGGTTTGATTTCTAACCGTGGACGGTTCGAAGTGTTTTGCGGTGGTCTTGGGGCATCTTTCTGGGAGACATACAAGTCTCAGAGAAGTCTCGTTCTCAGAATAGCAAGTGTCCGAAATGTACTTTAACAGGTTGACTGTGACCACAATGTGCAGCGAGCTGCCAAGGTCGACAAAGAGCTTCAAATTGACATCACACAGTCATCATACTGCGATCGACAGCAGTCTGGAGTATCTTCTCTTTCTCCCAAATAGCACATAAATATAATACAAGACATACAAAAATGAGACTACAGTTAATACAATCATAGCCATGCTCCATATGTGCTAGTCTTTGTCAGTGATGCCGATGGCCGACTTGTGGAAAGGCCGATAATACAATCTCAGACATTTTGTCAACCTGGTTTTTAAACTCCATAAATGCTTGAGCAGCATGGGCTCTGGCTGCTTTCTTTGTCTTACCAGAACCTTCAGGTTTATCACCACCAAGGATTTCGAAATTGACATGGTGCGTTGGATTATGAGGTGGCCCGACACACGTTGTATCGGATCACACACTTGTTAGCATCAGCAAATTCCTTCAAAATGAAAGATTGCCTGTACCAGTAGCCATGGTTCAGTATGGAAGAACTTAAGTAGTGCCGAGGTATGTAAACATCTTAAGGGTTGCGATTCACTATAATACATTGATATGCAGCAGAAGAATTCCCTCCTTAAATGCATCCTCTCAATACACAGGTTACACAGACTGAGGAGAGATGATGATGGGATTGCGCGCGCAGAATGGCTATGGGTTCGTCAAGGCACAGAGCCAGTCAGCAAACCTAGAGGAGATGATGGGATTGTGCATGGAAGAACTAAACTAGTGCAGAGGTACATACACACCTTATGGGTTGCGATTGACTATAATACATTGACATGCCGCAGGAAATTCCCTCCCTAAATGCCCCCTCTCAATACACAGGTTATACAGACTGAGGCAAGATGATGGAATCGCGCGTGCAGAATGGCTATGGATATGTCACGGCGCGGGGCTGTTATGCGGACCAAGAAGGGAGATGATGATAGGGTCGAGTGCGCAGAATGGCTATGGATTCGTCACGGCGCAAGTTTGTTCAACGGACCAAGAGGAGATATGATTATGGAATCACGCGTGCAGAATGGTTATGGATTCGTCACGGCACAGGGCTGTTTAGCGGACCAAAAGGGGAGATGATGACGGGATCGAGCGCGCAGAATGGCTATGGATTCGTCACGGCGCAAGGTTGTTCAGCGGACCAAGAGGAGATATGATTATGGAATCACGCGCGCAGAATGGTTATGGATTCGTCACGGCACAGGGCTGTTTAGCGGACCAAAAGGGGAGATGATGATGGAATCGCGCCTGCGCACAAGCTGGAGATGGTAGGTATCTACGCTGCGGAGGGAGTTTCGATAGACCAAGAGGGGAGATTATGACGGGGTCGAGCGTGCAGAATGGCTATGGATTCGTCTTGGCACGGGGCCGTTCAGCGGACCAAGAGGGTAGATAATGATGGAATTGCGCGCACAGAATGGCCTTGGATATGTCACAGTGCGGGGCTGTTATGCGGAGTAAGAGGGGAGATGATGATGGGGTCGAGCGCGCAGAATGGCTATGGATTCGTCACGGCACAGAGCCGTTCAGCGGACCTAGAGGGAAGATGATGGGATTGTGCATGGAAGAACTGAAGTAGTGCAGAGGTTTGTACACACCTCATGGGCTGCAATTGACTTTAATACATTTACATGCAGCGGAAAATTCCCTCCCTAAATGCCCCCTCTCATTACACAGGTTACACAGACTGAGGCGAAATTACGATGGAATCGCGCGCGCAGAATGGCTATGGATATGTCACGGCGCGAGGCTGTTATGCGGACCAAGATGGGAGATGATAATGGAATACCGCGCGCAGATGGCTATGGATTCGTCACGGCACAGGGCTGTTTAGCAGACAAAAAGGGGAGATGATGATGGAATCGCGCCTGCGCACAAACTGGAGATGGTAGGTATCTACGCTGCGGAGGGAGTTTCGATAGACCAATAGGAGAGATTATGACGGGGTCGAGCATGCAGAATGGCTATGGATTCCTCTTGGCAAGGGCCGTTCAGCGGACCAAGAGGGGAGATAATGATGGAATCGCGCGCACAGAATGGCTTTGGATATGTCACGTGCAGGGCTGTTATGCGGAGTGTTACGGCCTGGCTCATGGGCCGTAAACCAAACAAACTATTCAAACCAAACACTTAACTAACAAACAGAATAACAATAGAATGAGGTGTAAATGTCTGTAGGTGTAAGTACTGAATATATGTGGTGCGTGTTGCATGCTAACTAAACTAAGAAACTAACCCAACTAAGAATCAAACCAAACAAAGCAGCTAACCAAACAAGCTAAGAAACAAACCAAGCTAAGAAACTAACCAAACTAACAACATGTGTGGTGCCAGGAGAGTCACCCAGACATTGTGCTGGAACACACCTATATAATCGGCATGCCCAGGTGCCCTTAATCAGCCTAATTAGGGCCTACCCAGCCAATCAAGATCAGAGGCCTGCTAAAACAAGGCAGGGCCATCACACCTCCCCCCTTAAAAACAAGGTTATACCCTGTAACCTAAAAAACACCAGGCACACAATAAAACCATACCCTAGCCCTTATTCAACCAGAACACCCACCCCTTCCACAGCAGCCTTGTACAAACAAGGTGCACTTTAAGCAGAAAGGATGAGGAAACTGAGCATAAAGGAAAGGGAGAATACCTTAAAAACTCTAGCCAGATCAAAACCAAAATTCACCAGCTAGGCAGACAAGACACAAGATGACCAACAACCAAACCGGACCACCATAAAGCGCAACCATGATGCACAATCCAGGTGCTAAACCCAACCAGCCTTCTAACCAACCAATACATACCACTAAGAGGCACAACCAAAATGTGCAACCCAGCAGCAGAACCACCCAACCAACCAACCAACATGCACCACCAAGAAGCGCAACCAAAATGCGCAATGCAGCTGCAAAACCTACCAAACAACCAACAATCCTCCAACCTATCCCAGCGCCAGTGGCCAACCAACACAAGCATCAGCTCAGCAATTAACCAGATAAAAGGCAGACTAACAAACCATACCAACCAACAAAACCAAACAACCACCTAACCAGCCAACCAACCCTCTAACCATGTAATCAACCCAAAATCAAGATCCTGTCTACCATACTGGCCCATGCAAACAAAACAGAGAACCAACACCCACACATTGCGTAGCCCAAAACCAACCAAACCTGCCAACACAATGTCCCCACTAACTGCCTACCAAATCTGAAATAGCTCAACCCTAGTCTTCATGCAGCTACTTGCAGCCGGTACTTACGCACTAGTTCTAGTAGAAACAAAATGGCAACTGAGGAGCAGCAACCACCCTAAATCCACGGAAGTGCTCCCGAGACAACTGCTCTATCCGCGTTCACTACAACACTACCAGAAAACAAAAAACAAACATCCCCTAAAGAGGAGACGTTCTAGGCCTACCAGGGAAACACCATGTCAACAGGTAAAAGAACACGCCGGCTGAAGCACAAACAACAAGAAGAGAACATCCCGGACAAGCCCCCATGTTAAGGCCTGGCTCATGGGCCGTAAACCAAACAAACTAAACAAACCAAACACTTAACTAACCAACAGAATAACAGAATGAGGTGTGAATGTCTGTGGTGTAAGTACTAAATATATGTGGTGCATGTTGCATGCCAACCAAACAAAGAAGCTAACCAAACAAGCTAAGAAACAAACAAGTTAATAAACAAACCAAACTAAGCCAAAAACCAAACTAAGACAGCATGTGTGGTGCCAGGAGAGTCATGGAAGAACTAAAGTAGTGCAGAGGTATGTACACACCTTGTGGGTTGCGATTGACTTTAATACATTGACAAGCAGCGGAAAATTCCCTCCCTAAATGCCCCCTCTCATTACACAGGTTAAACAGACTGAGGCGAGATGATGGTGGAATCACGCGCAGAATGGCTATGGATATGTCACGGCGCGGGGCTGTTATGCGGACCAAGATGGGAGATGATAATGGAATAGCGCGCACAGAATGGCTATGGATTCGTCACGGCACAGGGCTGTTTACCGGACCAAGAAGGGAGATAATGATGGAATCGCGAGCACAGAATAGCTTTGGATATGTCACGGTGTGGGGCTGTTATGCGGCGTAAGAGGGGAGATGATGATGGGGTCGAGCTCGCAGAATGGCTATGGATTCATCACGGCGCAAGTATGTTCAGCGGACCAAGAGGAGAGATGATGACGGGATCGAGCGTGCAGAAAAGCTATGGCTTCGTCACGGCGCAAGGTTGTTTAGCTGATCAAAAGGGGAGATGATGATGGAATCACGCCCGCGCACAAACTGGAGAAGGTAGGTATCTACGCTGCGGAGAGAGTTTCGATAGACCAAGAGGAAAGATTATGTCGGGGTCGAGCGCTCAGAATGGCTATGGATTCGTCTTGGCACGGGGCCATTCAGCGGACCAAGAGGGAAGATAATTATCGAATCGCGTGCACAGAATGGCTTTGGATATATCACGGTGCGGGGCTGTTATGCGGAGTAAGAGGGAAGATGATGATGGGGTCGAGCGCGCAGAATGGCTATGGATTCGTCAGAGCGCAAGGTTGTTCAGCGGACCAAGAGGAGATATGGTGATGGAATCACGCCCGCGCACAAACTGGAGATGGTAGGTATCTACTCTTCAGAGGGAGTTTCGGTAGACCAAGAGGGGAGATTATGACGGGGTCGAGAGCGCAGAATGGCTATGGATTCGTCTTGGCACTGCGCCGTTCAGTGGACCAAGAGGGGAGATGATGGAATCGCGCGCACAGAATGGCTTTGGATATGTCACGGTGCGGGGCTGTTATGCGGAGTGAGGGTATCTTCTGAAGAGCATTTCAAACTTGAGAATTAAATTTGGTTGCGATTGAATTAACTAACTAAGATATACACCCACTTCCTGTTTAAAGAAGGTTTCATCCAATACATTTCAATATGTGGCGGCCATTTTTTTCAAATTTCTAAATTATTTTGATAAGTTTTGCTTATTGTCGTTTGTAGAATAGATTAGCCTTGGTTTGGTTAAAATGGCCTAGGAGGAGATGTTATATAACACATTTTCACAAAATTCAAAATGGCGGAAAATCTAGTCAGGCGGAATTTAAAATCGCATCTTGCAAACTTGTAGAGCATGAGAAGAGCTATCATATGACCGCTGGATGGGGTCTGTAGGTTAAAGCTGGCAGGAGATATGTCCGTTTGAAAATTGCCAATTTGACCTGTTGGTGGCGCTATAGATTTCATCTCAGCATGTTGTAATTTGAGATTTTTTTTAACTTGGTGAATGTCTGCCAATCTGCTAAATTTCGTGCAAACCCTGCATGTGGAAAATGCCGAAACCTGAAAATCCGGCGGAATAATAATAATAATAATTAAAGCTGCAAGCAGCGATTACGGGAGCCAAACCATAGGGGCAAGCAAATAGGAGAGCCATAGGGCAAGCCATTAAGGCAGCCTTGACCTCTGGTGACATATTTTTGCGGCATACCTTAAGTTGTCATAGCAATCAGCGAAACGCAATAGAGTCGCATAAATGTGTTTGGTTCTAGAAAGGCAAGAGTTTAAGGAGAGAAATACGTAAAGATGTTATGTCTTATAGCGCCCCCATGAGGCGCAACTGCTTCATAAAGTGAGTGTGGTCTCGGGTCAAGGTTAAAGTTTTTACCCAGTATAGCGACCGCTTGAGGTGCAAGTGCTCAGCCATCATTGGTGTGTCCTCTGGATCTAGTGTTAAACATGTAAACCATGTTTGGTGAGAACTGACTAAAATCCATCCATCCATCTTCTCCCGCTTATCCGGAGTCGGGTCGCGGGGTCAGCAGCTTCAGCAAGGGACCCCAAACTTC
>JAODTR010081318.1:3309-14758 GCA_025399935.1 Amblyopsis rosae | reverse complement strand
TCGAGGGGGTTTGGATGCAGAGAAGGAACTAAAGAGGACTGGGTGGGATCAAAGAATGAATGAAAATGAAGAACGGTGAGAATTAGAGAGAGAGAGAGAGAGAGAGAGAGATGGCAGAGGAGGGAGGGAGGAAGATAGGAGGGGCAAAATGGATGGATATTAAGTGAAGTGCACCCCTCTTCCCCCACCCCTGCCTTTTTTCAGACCCCACCCCCATCTGCTCCTGTGGAGAGGGGCTGCCTGACCCCGAAAAAGAGCTTTGTGAAACTTCTCCAGGCGGAGGGAAAGACAGACACACACAGTGAGAGAGAGAGAGAGAGAGAGAGAGAGAGAGAGAGAGAGAGAGAGAGTGGCAGACTTGTAGAAAGGCAGAGGGAAAAGAGAGAGAGGGGGAGGGAGGGAGATTGGAAGAGATTAAGGAAGAGATCGAGGCAAGGACACAGACAGCAAGACACCCAGGTAACAGAGAGAGTTGCAGAGGTTCCAGCTAAGGCTAGCAGTTCTTCTTCTCGTGCCTTTGTGTGTGTGTGTGTGTGTGTGTGTGTATACTGGGCATGGTCATGGCATCAGTGAGCTGGACAGCTCTTCTGTGTGGACTATTCTTCAGGCAGCTGTGCACGGCCACTACCTTGTAACAACAGCAGCAGATACAAAACCATGCCGTCCGTGTCTCTCAGCCTACCAGCGGCCCTGACAGGACCCGCTCGTACCTGGGTCTGTCTCTCCTGCATGTTCTGGGTGAGATGACCACTCTCTCTCTCTCTCTCTATCTCATCTGTCTTATCTGTCTAATGTGTTTTAGCTCTCATCAGGTGGGTACAATATAAGGTTTATGACATGCTGGTGTTTAACCACAACAGTGAGATACTTCAATATGTAGACAACAGTGCTTCACACTGTTTGGATGGGTTAAGAGGGTGGTGAATTGGGGAACGGGGGTCCACTGATGCAGTGGGGTCAGGGAATCTTTTGGGTGGTCTGCTGTCGGGGGTGAGGTGAATAGGTTTTTTGAGCGATGCTGTGGTGGGGGTGACGGGGGCACACATTGGACAAGTGGAGATAATAAGGAGGGAGACTGAATGAGAGACAATTGGTTGGTCTGTTTTCTCCACATCGCCGTATCCATCTTCCAGCTAAAAGCTTGGCTTGTCTGTTCTGACACAACCTTGAAGTAAATGTGTCTGCTGTCGTCTCTCTCCCTCTCCCCCCCCCCCCCCTCTCTCTCTCTGGCAGGTTGGGACAGCTATTTTTGCTTTCTCTTGTATAATTTAATCTGCCATGCGTTCACAGTGAGCAGATGTTCGTTCACTACTTGCGTGCCCTCTGAGCTGTGTGCTGGTCAGTAGTGAACAATGTGTGTTTGCATATGTGTACATATACCATTGATAAAAGTAGTGCCCAAGGGCTCTTACTGAACATATTTCTCTCTCATATTTTCCCCAATTCCCCTCCACATCCCATTGCTGATATGAAAGGACATCCGTGAATGAAAGCAACCCTTGCCACGCAAAGACAACACACATGCTGCAGCAGCAAATCTTTTAGAAAAGAGTTTCTGAATAGACCATTGAGATTCCTTCTTGCCCATTCACATATAGTCCTCTGGGACATGAACACACATCACCGGTAAAGCCAGAGCTCTTGGCACAGAAACCGGATAATCTTAGGGCGCTCTTCATCGGTTAATTACCATTCTTTCTTTTGCGAAGCATGAGACAAGGTGAAGAGAGGGGGTCATAAAAGGATCTCAAAGCTCCCCAGCTAAGCTCTGGGTCACTGATTGACTGCATCAGAGCAATGTATTACAATGTGCGCTCACTCGAGGGGGCGGGCGCACTCTAAACTTTTGGGATAGCGGCATTCTTATTTATGCTGAGGATATACAGCCAGAGAGCCACTAAGCAAGTTCTGACAATTTTTATCAATTCATCTGAGTTTCCATAAGATTAAAGTTAGGCCTAAAACATGGCCTAATGCCTAAAGAATTTCTAGGACTTTGGCGTGTGTGTGACTGGTAATCCTCTTTTCTGATGATATCATTATCCACCCTGGTACAGTACTCTCCCTAATGCAGTTTACTGCTAGACTGCACTGGTACAGCTTGGAATGAATAGTTTGTGGAAAAAAGTTACTCTTCAGGAACCTCTGAAAGCACAGCTGCAGAAGCTGTTACTGACACATGCTGTAGGCAATGGCAGATGAGCATCAAAAGAGAAACAAAGAGATGGACAGAAAGCCTAGCTGAAGGAAACATATGAATGAGACTAAACTAAAGACTCTTAAGAACCAGTATAAGAATATAGCTTTGCCAATCTCCCATTAAAGAAGAGTAGGGAAATCCTGGATTTGGTGTGATTCTCCAGAATACAAACAAATAACATTCTGAGGGTAATACAGGAAATGACAGCAAGGAGGACATTTACAAAAGATGCTTCTGGCAAATAAATAAATAAAGGGTCAAATAAGCAGGGTATGACAAAAGGTTGTGAAAGAGGACCTTATGAAGAGCACTGCTCTTTCCAAACTTTATAAATAATTGATGAAATACAAAACAATTCTGAGGGACAATTTCATCAGGTTTCTCTGAAAAGGCTGCGAAAACTAATCAGACGTCCTCTACCGTAAAGCCCCATTGGCCAAATAAAGGGTTTAGGTTACGTAAAATCTTGCAGAGTCAAGAACAAAAAATTAATAATGTATCCAAACTGTTGCTAAACAAAACAACAAGCATTAGCAGGATTTGTACCAGCCCCTTGAAGGCCATTGTATTCAATGATCAAGGACATTAAGGGAGGATTTAAAATGTACTGTGGCCAAGCGTCTCTGATCTAACCAGGTGGTACAGTATTGTTAAAATGTTGTCAGAAAAGGTAGCACTACAAGTTTGATGCCAATGTAAATCTTAACCCAGGTTCAACATTATCTTTTCAGGATCTTGAATCATCATCATTTATTTATATTTTAAAGAAAACGTACAGGATTTGCTTCACACACCTAATTAAATTAATTGTTTTCTTTCTAATTTAATACATTTTAAGGCATTGGCAAACTGCCCAGACTTTGCCCACCTGACCCCATTCTAAAGTTGGCAGTAATTGGTTGCAGTCTTTAGAATGTTCATAAAACCAACTGCCTGTCTAAATAGCCCAGACTATAACTGACAGGACAACTCAGACCTTGGATAAGTCAACGTGAAAAACTAGTCATATCCTAATCTCAATTGCAAACAATTCGATCTGACATTATGATACTATTGCGGTTGGAAAACACCTTGGGTTTTCTCTTCCCACAACTCAGCTTTTATTTGCTGTTCTATGTCCAGAAACCAGGGATTTAAATATAAAATTACAGTGAAGTGAAGTAGTGATGCACCGATTGACCGGACACCAATCGGAACCGGCCGGTTTTTGCTCCAAAACCCGCGATCGGCAACCGGTAAAATACAGCCGGTTACGTTATTGGTTTACACAGTTGCGGTGCCCATGCATGCGCTGCAAATACTTCCACGTTCACTCGCCCTTCTTTGAATCTAGAGACTGTAGCTAGTTGTCATGGTAGCACACTTAAACATATCTTCTTGTTGTGGAAATTAAAATGTGTGTCCTAAGAAGATGTCAAGTCATAGGTAAGATACTCAGTACATTTATTTTTATACAGAGAATACACACGAGCGTCAATATCTTTTTAAGTAAAACAGCAAAACCATTTGCATAGTAGCCTATTGTTCATCTCACTGAATAAGTGTCTTATTTTTCAGTTAGCATACTTCACAGCAAGTCTTTACCGTAACGCGACAGTCATGTTGTCTCTGTTTTGATGACTCGCAGTTGGCGACGCAGGGTGTAGATTATCCTACGGGTAGCGACAGTTCTATTACACATGGCTCGAAGATTAAAAGATTTGGGCAGATAATTTAAACTATATCTTTCCGTGTCTCCTGGCTGCTCCATGCACCATCCTGTTAAACGGACGCTGCCTTGCAAAAATGTAAACACATGACAAACGAGCGTTGGCAGTTAAGGGACCATCAACAAATTCCTATGACGGCGAGCGCTGGCTTAAAACGTGAGTAAATTTAAAATCTGCATCTAAATCACCGAGCTGTACAATAAAATCGGAATCGATTAAAACTGGAACCAGCCGATCAGGCTTGACAAAAACCGGTAATCGGAATCGGTGCATCCCTAAAGCGAAGTGTGTAGGCTAATGGAGAGTTATATAGTTTAGGCTAACCTTCAATGAATATCGCGTGCACATAACATTGTACACGGTTATTTTTTAACGGAACACACTCAGTATGTTGCGGTTTGTTGGAAAACTGCATACTTTCCGCAACTCCGCCCGAACTGACTGGACATGTCAAATTGTAAAGACTCCACCGACTAACACCAACTAACATGGACTGACGGCGCAAACTGATCCAACATTTGGAGTTGGTTGGAGTTGGTCAGTGTCTGTCTGGGCACTGTGCAAGCCAAAAATGTCATTCTTTAATTCCTCTGTTCAATGGGAAATCGGGATATTGGAAATTGATGTGTAAATAAACAGTACATTCCCCCATAAGACATAGCTTCATCTTATTTGTCATTCACTCTGTTGTATCCCCCACTACCCTCTTTTCCTTGATGCCTGTTGCTCTTTTGCTCTTCCCCCTTATCCAATTTTCTAGAATTATCCTTAATTCAAGTCGAAACGTTCCACATGTGGGGCCTCTTTGAAATACACCAACATTTCTGTAATCGTGACATCTGGCTCTATCTTGCTCCAGTGCTTCGCAAACTCTAATGGATTTGCCATGCTGCTGCTTTCCGGCATTATTCTTGCCCTGTAGTACCTAACTCTTGTGTTTGTGTGGTCACATGCTACAGTGCCTCAGCATTGCACTACATGTGTGTTCCTCTCTTGTTGATTATGTTGTGAAAAATTGCATATTTTAAAGGGACTTTTCTCTCTCCTAACAAAAAAGTTTAGCCCTTGCTCAATTGAAAAGTTGGGGAGTTTTGTGTATGTTCCCCCTTGCACAGACCCCAGGTAAACACACCACTGATCCAAGCACTACCCTTGTTTATTAAATTATGAAACAGAAGAGTTGCTATGTTTAATTGATTGTATTATGTTCGATGGCTTGGTTTAGTACCAGTCATGCATAGGCATATCATGATTACAACTTGTGCAATTCATTGTTGAGAATCAAAGCTACTGTACCTTGTTGTTTTAAGGTTTGTCTTTCTTATCTGATAACTGTTTCGAGTCGACTATTGATGGCACATTAAAGAGTTGGTTCTGAGTGCGACGTACACAAAATGAAGCAAAGGCTTCTGTCTAGGGAGTTTTGGGGACCTGTGGGGACCTGTTAATAATTATGATTCAAAGCTCAACAGGAAGCTCACTTTGCGGGCCAAAATAAGGTGAATGACAAGAATATTATTATTATTAATAATAATAATAATAATAATAATAATAATAATAATAACAATAATAAATCAACATTCTACAATTATAAGCATGCCGTTTTATTCTGCATGTTTACTCTATTTAGTGGAATGTATTAATATTGGTTTGTATAACATACAAGAAAGAAATAAAAACAACCATGAAACTTGAACCTGTACTGCCTATGTGTATTTTCTGAAGGAAAATAATAGCTGATGGCGGGTTGCCAGGGCTCGGTCAGTTGTTTTGTTTTCAATGATGGTACTAGGTGGTTGCCAGGGTGTACTCTGTTTCTACAGTTGATTGCACTATGCTGTTACATTTTTTTTATATTAGACCATACTCTGCATCAGCCCATATTGGGACATTTGATAAAGCAATGTATTGTTTTTTTTAGCTGATATTCTAAAGAATTCACCTTTTATGGTTATGCATATTTTCTCTAATGTGTCTAAAATTCTTTACACATACAATAATATGTCTTTACTGCCAGAAGAGAGTTAGGCCAAATTTGAATCTGGTATTTTAAATAAAACTTGTAGTTGTCACCCAATGCTTCACAGTGCATCAGAAACAAAGCAGAAGAAAATAATTGAAAGTATCTCCAGTTTGTACCATATATCAAAGCTTCAGTAGTCAACATAACCACACATTTTGCCCTACTGCAAGAGGTACAAACAGCAGTTAATGCCAAGCTATTTATCTTATTGTAGATGTTTGTCACTTTAAAGAGACCACTTAATGTATAGATTGCAGTGAGAGACCAGACAATATTATGCAACATGTATTGGTTCCTGCTATGCTGCACCACAAGTGTACAATTATTTCTACTCACTCTTACACTAATATAATGCCAGTTGATAGAATCTACATCAGATCATCATTAAAGGTATAGTCAGCTATTGAAAGCTATACACTTTTTATCAAATTCAACAAATATCTCCTCGCATTCCGCTAGCTAACCGTTCTTTGTGCGTGTTGAAAAAATAACCGGATACTTCTACACATCCCTGGCTCCGTAAATAGTAACATCAACAAAGTGGAAAACACCATTTGTATCTACAAAGCCGTAGCACTACGCTTTACTTCACAATGCATTTCGACACATAAGGTGCCGCCGCAGAGGACCGAAGAGCGAAACTGTTTTGATTTGAGCTCGAAGTTAGCAAGAATGACTGGCCCTGCTTTTATTTGTGCCTACACACATTTCAGTGTATTGTTTTCTTACAGTTTGTCTGACAATAATAAACTAACAATATACCTATATGTGTTATTATAAATGTTGTTATAAATGTACAGTTACTTTTAACAAACTGACATAGTAGATGGTAACAGTATATGCATTTTTGAAATAATAAAGTTTATATGCCAGTAGAGAAAAATATGACATTTGTGTTACTTCTCTATGGAGGACCAGGACTGCCATAATAAAAAATAAATAAATAAATAAATATATAAAAGTATAAATAAATAAATAAATAAATAAAAGTATAAATAATTACTACTTCTCAGGTACTAGCCCTATGGTACCCTCCTTTGATGAATGTTTGCTGTCGTATTGTAAAAATCTATTTTATCTTTCTTAAAATATGCCAATGGCAAGAACCACAATTTAGGTTATTAGTGCTGTAGCCATTCCATATGTGGCATGCATTTGTATAAGTCTCAATGTCTTGATATACTTAAATAAAGTTCAATGTTTTGTTTTGTCAAAACAGAACCCTGAGATTGAATATAAAACATCTGAGGCATGGCATTTATGAGTTTATTATTATGGATTTGTTGTAAAAATGTTTTTAAAGCTTAAGGTTTAGTACAGCTTATATGGATCAATGCTAGCATTCCAATTGTACTGTAGCAGTAGCCAATGCCATAGAACAGTACTTACTGTATATACAATTATACATATATGATATCCAGATAAACTTTATATTTGACAGAAAAGTACAAAATACAAACAAATAATATCAACATGACAAGACAAGACATGACATTGAGAAGATGGAGCTATACCAAACAGACTCTGTATCAACCGAGCAGACACTCTGAGAGCTCTGCCACGTAGATCAGCAATTATTAAGTCAATAATTTACTTATATCCTTGAGGAATGTGTCCTGATAAGAGATGATGAAATAAGTATTCTCTTTTGTGGATGATGAGTTGGAATGAATCCTAGATATATCAAATTACACATTTAATTACACAAATCCCACTGGAATGCTTATTCAGTTGAACACTGATAATACAAAAAAGGGTGTTCATATTGCATACATGGTTGTCATGGGCTCTGTTCACCAAAACATTCATCAATGTAGTATAGCATGACAGAGGGAAAGCAATGCATGGCAGCTACTCTAAGACAACAGCTCACGGCTCTCCTCTCAATGCGACCAATGCTCTGTGAAGACAATTCCATGAAGGGGTTTTCTTCCGTCACTTGTGAATGATTTCCTCCATGGGATCCACGTCGCTGCGGTGAAACACACACAAAGAAGAGGGGAATGAGGGCATGCGGGAGAGGGGAAGGAGTGATTGGAATGCCTGCGGTGCATTTCTGTCCCAAATGAAAAGCAGGTGACTTCATTGTAAGACCAGTTGGTGAGAGAAAGAGCTTGAGACAAGAGGACAGTGGGGGAAGCATATCTTCCAGAATCTAGTGTTAGTTCTATAGTTGGTACTTACTCCTTGCATTTCCATTAAATGCTTGCACTTGCATGATTTACAGAGCATTCCAGTTTTAATGTTACTCTAAATTAAATCTGAAGCCTGTAGGTTGTCTTACAAGTTACTGTGAACTTCCTAAACCCACTTAGTGTTGACATTACTCCAGTCCAGAGTCAGCTTCAGTAACAAATGTGCTCTAGTATACAGCACTGTATATGGCTACTAGTGATGCGTGGGTTCGTATAAGCTTATCAGAAAATATTGCGTATGTGGGTGAGTAAAAATACGTAATAAATATCTACAGAAACATTGCAAGCGAGCGGGGATTTTCCAATCCTTGCTTTTTCAAACCCGCACATACACTCTATGGCACAGACGATTCATTGAAGTGGCAGTGCAGATCCTCTCATGCCCTGGCTGTCTAATCTGCATTAGTCATACCGAACTATAAAGTTGGTTAAGCCTGCTTAAACTTTATTTACTAGCATATACGCAGACGTGCTACTCCATATAGGCTAGCTATGCAATCATATATTATGCTAGCAAAGCCTATTGCTAACAGATAAACGCAAATGAAATAGGCTTAGTTTAGCAAGGCTACTGCTCACTCACTTTGCTGTTGCCTCTATAGACAATAGGCATAAGGGCTTTGGTGGCTTAGCAGTAGGCTATTGTCTGCGCCAGTGTATGTCCCTTTTATTAGAAACCGGTAGCGCTATATCGTTATTGCTGTACATGCTCAAGTTGGCGGTTTTCTGGGCGGGTGATGTTTGGGTGGTTGATTAAAGCATATTTTTTGTGGGTCGGGCGGTGCGGGTTGGCTCACATAATGGGTCAGGTGGGTGCAGGCTGTACAAAACTATGACCCACATATCACTAATGGCTACTGTCTACTTGGGGGACCTTTTCACTTAACTCTTAAGTTCTTAGCAAGACTCCCAACCCTAACTGCTCCCAGTGGTTGGTCGTGCTTTGCATGGCAGCAATCACCATCAGAGTATGAATGGGTGTGTGAATGGGTGAATGTGAGGCAATCCTGTACAGCGCTTTGAGTTTCCGGAAGGTTAGAAAAGATGTATATAACTGATGTCCATTTACCATTCACACACACACACACACACACACACACACACACACGTACACAAACTTTCCAGCATTCATTTCGATTTATGCCCACACAATGATCTGCATCTAAGCAATGTACATTGCATTTGCATTTGACTAAGGGAATGTGTTTACAATTTATTCAGCAGTCTTTGCAGTTAAGTGGGTAGATATGTATTTTGAAAGAAGACTGACACTTGTGGAAATAAAGTCCAATACAGGGAAGTCAGCAAGATCCACATGAAGTCAATATTTTTCTTTTGACACTCCAAAACGGCACATGTCCGTCCTTGCGTAGAGACCCAGCCACGCAATGCGGCCGATCACATAGCATGCAGTTATCATGTGGGTCTTGCATTATGCAATCAAAATAACGTTAGGTCGAACCAGACTATAAGGTGGTAGTAACAGATTAATATAATGAAATTAAGGACTGCAACACTATACCTTACTTTGCATTAACGCAAACATAGGAAAGGGATCATCAAATCCACACCGCGTGCGTACCCGATGACAAACAGGTGGTGCTCATATATCACCAAGAGTCTTTTCCACACTGGCATTTGTCAGTTAATTGTAAACTAAAACAAATAAGCGCATCTCCTGCTTGAGTATTAAAATCGAGCTTTGATCACGGAAATATTTCAGGGTTGTTGTTCTAACCTGTGTTTCTCCCTTTCCCCATAGGCCACCTATTGAGTTATGTCAGCTTAGCGTGGGGTACTACAGACAATGTAATGAAACAGGGTTGAACATGCAAGTAAAGCAAGTAAACATATTAGTCATAATAAATGTGGTTCACTTGGGGATACACCTACTGTAAGCAGTGTCTAAGCAGTGGAACAGCACTGATCCCAACCTTGTTTAGGCTTGTGCAGGTAACATCTAATTACGATTGCATGTGAACTGGTGCAAAAGCAAAGGATGACATTTCGGGGGATCAGCAGTAAGTAGTAGTGTGGGCGTGCCTTTTAGTCCTTTACTTCTTTTCCCTCCTCATTGTTTTGTTGACTCAGCCTTGTATTTTTCTTCACATGCTGAACTTTAGCCTGCAATGGGCTGTTATGAGAGGGATAAATAGTGCAGTATTGTGTGTGTGGCAAATGACTCATAGGCCGCAGATGTCATTAACTTCACGCAGGTCTCTCAGTCGCTGTAAACTGTTGGTGCATCTGCCGGACGTCGCTCTGGTTTGATGTGTTCCCGGTGTGTTTCGCTCTGCTCGGGGTTTCCTCCATGATACAGATTGAAAATAAACACTATCTTGATGGATTAACAGCTGTGACATTTTGTTTGGAGAAGTATAAGGTGTGTTTATAATTGGAAATGTTACAGTGAAATTTATATTTATAGAGTCTACAAAAGGGTTGTAATGGCTTGTGTGTATATACTTTGTTTTATTTTAAGGCAGTTTGGCGTTATATACCACATGTACTGTATACTTTATTAGTTTAGTTAGTATATTTTTGGTGCTCATTTACATGTTAAGGAACCTTTTCAAAAGGTTAATACACTTGCGAACTTCAAATATGTATTTATGTAAGAGGTCTGTCAACCTCGTAAACATAACTTGATATATAACACCAGCCATTACGACATGTCTGTGACATTGGAGCCAGTTGGTCAGCATGACCTCTTTATTGATACAGTACACCTGGTCCATGCTGCAATAAACTGGAAATTGTAAGAGCATACAGTAGGTACCTCTTAATACAAGTTCAGATTAAACTACATTATTATATTATGAGTTGGAACCCTTCTTTACCAATGTATCTGTAACATTAGATTTTACTATCCAAAAAGACATGACTGATTATATATGATCAGTCATTATATATTATATATATATATTCCTCCCACCGAAGCATTTCTGGGTCCATGCATCAGTGTGCTATGTCTATATTTCATAAAACCACCTTTATCACACTTATGGTTTCTTATCAGACTAAATCCTGCGTTAGTGTCTCAACAGAGCAAAGGTTTAACTGGCTTGCTCCCAAGTCAATGAACCCTAACCCTAATCCCCCTTTATTTCCCATGGACCCCCAGCACTGGCCTGTAGGAATCCCTGTCATGTTGGTGTTTCTTTGAACGAGAGAGAGAGAGAGAGAGAGAGAGAGAGAGAGAGAGACGTTAAGGAGAGCAAGGGGATTCAACACTAAAGAGGGGAATATTGACTACACGAGGGGTGTGTGTGTGTGTGTGTGTGTGTGGGGGGGGGGGGGGGGGTCAAACCCAGGGGAAACG
>JAODTR010081307.1:0-14759 GCA_025399935.1 Amblyopsis rosae | reverse complement strand
TATAGTTCTGCAGAATTGGTGTGTGCTTCCGCTAGTTGTGTGACAGGTTTCACGAATTGTGTGACAAATTATGATTTTGTGTGTTAGCGGTTGAAAAAAACTGTAAAACAGGTTCCTAAAGAGTGCTTCACATACTGAGCCAAACCATGTTCAGTGGAATGGTCAAGCAGCAGAGAATATGAGAAAAGAGCTAATACTTCTCACCATCCAAGATACCATATAGGCTGCCTAGTGCTTCAATGGTTAATCAATAGTCGCAGTGTGTCTGGATATTGGGTGGTTGAGCCAAAGCAATATGCCAGCATCTATCTGCACACCTTGACAGGGAAAAGTCAATATCTTTGTGCTTGTGAGTCACCTGGTCACCGATTGATGTCAAATGATCCACCGTAAAGGTGGTGGGCCCTTTTAAAAAGAGAACCATGAGTTTGAGTGTGTGTGTGTGTGTGTGTGTGTGATTGTGTACCTATAAGTGTTTGTGTTTGGGTGTCACTGTGTGTGTGTGTGTGTGTGAGTGTGTGAGAGAGTGATTTTGGACCTATATCCTTTATGTGTTTGGGTGTCACTGTGTGTGTGCACCTTTACAGTATGTGTGCATTATTGTGTGTCACTTTACATGTGTGTGCTTCATGTGTGCTTGTGTGTGTCAATATGAAAAAAATTATGTGTTAGGTTGGTCATCTCATCGGAGACAGTCCTAACATCTGGAATGTTATATGTTGGGAATAGATCATATCGCACCATGAAAAAAAAACAATGGCCACTGCTGCTGACATTTCCACTTTACTGCGGTTTCATTTAGTATCATTCCTCTCTAGCCTTTCACTTTCTACTATATCTGTTAAATGTTCCTGTTTTTCTCCCATGTAGGCTAGGTCAAGCGCTTCTAGAATGCATACTTGCTGTCACCTGCTATGGCTTATATAGGGCGGGCAAACAATGCTCTCAAATTATTTTAGGGACAATGCAGGAAAACTATATAAAACTATCTATAGGCTACTGCCTCAAACGTGACCATTGTTTCAGTATATATAAAAGACCACACTTCTGACATAAAAGTACAACAACTACCTGTAGTTGATAATGACAAACGTTCACACAGGTCACATTCTTCACCACATATTACAATTATTCTGACTAAACTGCACAACCTTCCTTGCTCCAGTGTCACATTCTGTCTAAGGATAGGACAGTATCATTTCATATTTTTCGTACTGTCAACCTAATGAACAGACAATTACAGCAATATCATTTTCACTGCACTGTGACTAACTTTATGCATGTGCCATGTATTCTTTCCGCTACGGCAAAGTCACTTTATAAAGCGCTTTCAGGACAAATGCTAAAACTGGAGATCATTGTAATTATAATTAATGCCGACCAAAGCAACAGTACATTATATGGTTCTGTGACTTTGAATAGGGTATTGTACAACAGGGGAGTTCTACAGTGTATGACTCCCAAGGTTATTGGGACATTTGAGGGACTCTGGCACAAGCACAATACTGTGCATTCACTAGGCGAAATAAGAAGAAAATAAAACCCACACAAAAGAGCAAGCAACTCTTTTATATTCTATGCTATATTCTCCACTCAAAGAATGAAACATTCCACCCCAGCTGAGTTCTGTTCTGGCAGAAATCACACAGGCTTCATAACGAGAGGAGGATGTTCTATGTATCTTGTTACCCGGGGCTTGTGAATGTACCCAGGGCTTCCATTAGGACTCGTGAGAGGTGGGTGGCTCCCCGAATCCTGTTTGATCTTTGCCGGGAAATTGTAATCTCCCCCTGCTTTTTATGTATATCCGTACACTTGCCACCTCATTATATGACAGCATCATTCAGCAACAATGTGGCTAACACTGTTTCCGTGGAGAGCCACCCAAAGAGCGTATACCGCTCAAAGGCCAAAACTGTTGTTAAGAGGCCTAAATAATGGCCTCATTTGACTAAACGCTTTTAATTCCTGTGTATCCCAGCAAATGAGAAATGCAAGGAGGATTAGGCACATTACACTTCCGTGAGCCTTAAAGGCAGGGTTAGTCATTCTCGAGAACACTTGCTAACTTTAAGCTCAAATCAAAACAATTTCCCTCAGAAGCTCCGCTCCCACACATTGAAACTCATTGTGAATCCAAGGCATTGTTGTTGTCGCTGTGTTCTCCACTTTTATGTTCTGTATTTTGTTATGTTAATATTGTTTATGTTCCTATTCACAGAGCCAGGGTTTTGTAGTACTGAATTATTTTGTCAGCATGCATAGAGAATGGTAAGCTACAGTAGCAAAGTGCAAGGAGGTATTTGGTGAATTTGACTGAACGTGTATTAGCTTCAGTGTTTAAATTGGGATTTTGTATGTGGAGAGGTTTGTCAACTGAAAGTGTCCTGAGCTCAGTCGGAGCACAGCTCCTATGTACAATTAGCTTGCAATAGCAGACTACACCTGTAATAGGAATATGCATTTTATCTGCCCAGAATGCCGTGCAATGGCTGTAAGTTTTGAAGCAATTGTGGCCCCACTATTCAACAAGCTCTACAGCTGCAGACACAGAGAACAGGGTTGAAATCATCAATGTAAGTCTTCTTACAGAGAGACCAGCCATACACCACATAGTGCTGTATACACGACGTGCGTGTTTACTTTGCTCCGGCACGCACTGAGTATTTCCAAAGCCATTTATTGCTTCTTATTCAGTCCAATTGTCCAATCAATATGTCAACAAACAACTGTTTGCCGCACATCATTAGGGTTGAAAGAAGCTACTATGAGCTGTTTGTATGCTTCAAGAGAAACCTCTCTCTTCAAAGTCTGAGCTGACTGAAGTGGCTCCACCGAGTCCAGGAAAATGGTCCTCTCCTCTACTGGAGCGACGAAACCAAGGCGGTACACTGCCATCTTGTGAAGGAAAGAAAAGACAGACAAACGAGTGGCAGTATCAGGATAATGGTGGAAGGCGGGTGGACGTCTAGTCTAATAGCCCTCGTAAATTAGCTGTTAGAGTATAGTTGGGGCATTGTAGGCAATTTTACTGACTACACACAAACTCATTACAATGCGGCTTAAATATACACCAATTTATTGGGACAGTGAACCAACATGTGGCGTATGTCTGCGTGATTTATGTGATGTATGCGAACACACATTATGAACCTGCATACAGTCATTCACACCGCAACGCTCACAGGTGACTCAGAAATATATTATCTCTCCACTTTTCGCAAGAATAGAGGGCTTAGAGCCGGGATGAAAGGACCACTCGGAACTCCTTTGATGTGCATTAGCATGCTAATAGCGCGCTCCCTTTGTTAGCCCGCTCTCATCTGTGAGAATGTCAAGGCTAATCTGTGTGATTCCTAATGAAGGGAGCGAGGCGATAAACACTGCGCACCGTGTTCTCCCCTAAATCCGCCGGGATGCGGGGAGGAGCAGGGAGGGTTGCGGAGGGAGGGAGGTGGAGGTGGTGGGGTGTGTGGGGGTAGAGGGGGTGATCACCAATGGCAGCAGAGGTGGGGATGCTTTGAGAAATTATAAACACGCTCTCAGCTTTCCAGAGAGAGGGAAAAGGCATCGTTCCAAATGCCCTTCTGTGGTATTTCATGCCCCCTATCCCCTCCACACCTCCATCTTTACCTTCGTTCATTTGGCTAAATGTTTTCGGCTCAGCTCCTCTTATTCTTGCAATTCTTGATTTTGTCCTGATGTTTGATATGAATCTACACCCCCCCCCCCCCCAACACGCACACACACACACAGTATTTTGCAGCTGTGTTTCAAGACATAACCACTTATGTTGGACGGAAATGTGGGCTCCTATTGAAGAGGGTACCTTTTAAATCTCTCTCTCTTTCTCTCTCTCTCTCCCTCCCCCTCTCTCTCTCTCTCTCTCTCTCTCTCTCGTTCTCTCTCTCTGCATCACTCTGTTTGCATCTCTGTCTTCTGTTTCGCCTCCCCCCTCCATCCCCCCTTCCCCCTCCCCCCACCGAGTGGCGTTGCCAGTGGTCTGTCTGCCGGTAAATCAGCCCGTGGAAGCCCTCACGTTAGTAATGCTCTCTATCAAAACCTTATTATCGCTCCGTGCCCAGTGCCTCGCCGTCTATCCACGGCAGATGAGAACTATTCCGGTCGTGCCTAATGCATGGGAGTGGAGGCTATCTGCGTGGCCAGACAGGCTTAACCGGGGGACAGGTACCATTTAACACCCGGCTCACACAAACATTACATCCACCCTCTCTGTGGCTACAGTATGCTCCCAGACTGCCAGCCAAAGAGCGGTGATTGGATTGAAAATTAAAACCCCTTCAACCCCAGCAGATGGAGCTTGGGAGGAGGGAAAAAAAAAACATTAAAATGAAGAGCTGCACTGAAAATGACAAATGCAAGAATGAGAGGTGTGTGTGTGCGTGCGTGTGTGGGTGAGTGTGTGGGCGAGTGTCACCCACCGTACCCCCTGACTGCCCATTCGCCATTTGATTGTGCCACCCAATAAATGCTGGGCGGGCTTGGGCGAACACAAAGCCAAGGTTAATATGAAGATGGGGGAGGAGGCGAAGCTCGGCATGGCTGGGCACACACACACACACACACACACACAGAGAGAGGGAGAGAGAGAGAGACGGCCCTGACGACTTTCCATTTCCAGCGCTCATCTTGTTATCTGTAATTGTTAAAGGATGCAACGGCTGGGCTTTAATGGCCGCACGTCTGACCGTCGCACATAATGGATGCCGCTGGTCAGACGCCTGATTGGTGGTGGTGGTTGGTTGGTGGGGTGGGGGGGCGTCACAATTATGAAATTGCCCTCCCTTCATAGTGACTGATGGAGGGGTTCTGAGGTTACACACACACACACAAACACACACGTGCGTGTGATTTCTGTGCATGTGCCCGCTCAACCCTGGCACCGATGCGTGCGAGCGGGGATAAGCGCGGCTCGTGTATTGGCAGCCAAACGCACAGGCAAGCATGTATGCATAGGCTTCTTGGGGCGCTGCTATTGGGAGGATGTGAACAAGAGACAGGTAATGAAAAGGGTATTGATTTAAGAATCCATCCGGGTGAAATCCCGCATCACCCCAGTCTACCTATTAATATCATTATTGCCGATGGGCCAATTGGCCAAATGCTGTTAACATAAATCTCCGGTGGGTTTTACCTGAGCTAATCATTATTCATTATTAACAGGTTGGATCGAGTCAGCGGAGCATAGCAATATCATTGAAACGGCTTTGTTTAGCCTATTCCCCTCTTCCACTTATTCAGCTGTCTGTGTAACGTGGCGCTCTGTTAAAGATCACTTCACCGCTGGTGACAAAAGGAAAAGTGCTGAGCAGCAGTCAGGTCCGGCGTCATGCTGAAGGTCACCGTCAAGTGCTGCAATTGATGACAAGCGCGCATGTTGCTTTTCCCTTACTTTTTCTAGTGATGCCAGCCAAGGTCACTGCATGAATACACCAGGTATTAAAGGGTTTTTTGTGAATTTATTGGCCAGAGGGGGTAGGCTACAGAAGACAGATAAATAAAGTTATGGCATGTGCGTTTTTTTAGAACTATCAGATAATTAAAAAATGTAACGTGTATATATATATATATATATATTTTTTTTTTTTTTTTTTTTAAATAAATAAATACAAATACATTTGCATAAAGCTGGCATATCTTGTTATAAAAATATAACACTTTTGAATAGGTAAAATATTACGTATAGCCTTAAATAATATACGTATAGCCTTCGATTAATGATTAGGGTTATCCATTAATTGTATAAAGGATTTTATAGGATAAAACATAAATGTTGCCAATATATTTCTTTATGTACAGTACACTGTATATATTCTAGATATGCAAGTACTTGCATATGTACAGTGAGTACATTACAGTGAGAATTTAACATAGGAGATTGGCATGTTGCACAAGGCTGCATGCAGGAGGGAACCGGCAGCCTATACTGCCATCCTAGAGCCACAATGAGCATCGCAGTTGTTGTCAAAGTCATTATCAGCAAGTCTGGACCCTCGGTGGCCCCCATCTTCTTACAGATTTACAAGACCTGTAAACAGCCAGAGTCGTGCCGTTTAGTATTGCCACAAATCTCTCATTGTAAATTTAACATCCAATTTGGTTATTTAGTTAAGTAGATCTTCGTGCACGTCAATCAAAACATCTCTTCTGTGAAGTAGGTGGGTATTGATGCAGATAGCCAGCACTGTGTCCCACACCTGAGTAAAGGCTGGCTCTGTGAGAGTAGGGTCACCTCGCCTCACCTTCCCTGGCTGTCATTAAGTCTATAGTAGCACACAGAGCCATGAAAATAACAGAGTTACGCCAATGGAAACGGTCCATTCGAATGAACGGAGATGACACAACTCTCTCTTTACATGGCTCTAGTAGCACGTTAGGGAAATAGTTGGGACAAGGAGGGGAAATGGCTTTAATCAATATGAGACTATAGCTGTATGTTCTCCAAACAACGACCAAACAAACAATCACTCGTTCAAACACTTTGTAGTATTTAGAATAAGAGGTCAAAGCACCTTCATCTGTTTATGGGCACTAACGTCTGCCTGTGCTGACTGGCAGTGAAGGAGCAATCAATTACGCTTCACGTCTGAAATGCCGCCACCCTCTTCATCCATTCCCACTCCACTGAAACCTAATTTAACTAATTGTGAAAACACCCCAGATAGCTCTCCTTTCCTGACCAAATACACAAACATAACGTTTCTCATGGTTGTTGTGTAACTAGGGTAAAAGGTGACCTTTGACCGTTGGGACCCATAACATCAGTGCAGGCATCCAGTCAGTGAAGAGGACCTGGAGATCTGGCCTCCAGAGGATCTTTCCTTGAATGGAGACGTTCCATGGCCCCGAGACACTATGCGGGCACCCTGTTTCAGTTTTTATAAAAACCACAAACTCAAAAACAGAATTAACTCTAACTAATTAATGTGGAGCGTGGCTTGAACAAAGGCTTCAGAAAAATAACATCAAACACAAAAAATCTGACCCAGAGGTTAAAGGTTTAGACCATTGTGTGTGAGTTGTTAAAAATTGTGTGAAGATGTGAGAAATAGTGAATTGTTCCAGGAATTGTGTCTAAGCAATCGAGATAAACTGTAATACACACAACAAAATACAGCGACAACAAGAACTCCAAGAACAACAAGCCAAACCGCATTGGGGAAAGTGAACAAACAAAACCTTAAATATACACAGACAAGCACAACACAGGTGCGGGGAGGGGGAATGAAGCCGGTGATTGGCGCCCCGACATGGCAGCACACCGGCGAGAGGATGGCCTGATCACACCCTCTGACCCGACTGTGTCAAACTGCAACATGTCAAGACTAGCAAAGGCTTGTGCATGTGTCTTTGTATGGGCATGCTCGGATTAATGTGTGTGTACAGTATGTGTGTAAGGTTGAACAATGGAATCCTGGCGGAATTTAAAACAGTATATACGGTGTCTCAAAACTAGAAAATAATTTGGTACCTAGAGATTCATTGACTTTGCAGATTAGCATAATCTTCTCTGCGCGTAGTACAGAGTAGGTATCTAGATATAGCAATGTGAAGATTAGAGTTCATGGCTTGCACCCTCTGAAAATACAAAATAAAATAAAAGAGTGAAAAGGGCATTTTGGTGTTTCTGAAACTCCTGGAGAACTGGGATTATGTTACCGCTTGTAGGGGTTGTAGTTTAATTACATATATAACAAGGTGATAGAAATAAAGCAAATATCTTTAAATTAGCCCTAGCCCATCTTCAATGGTTTTTACCTCGCAAAAACATGCCCATGCATTATGTTGGGTTTCTGACATTCTGATCATCTTAGAAAGTTTATTTTGGTATTAAAATGTAGATAACTCCTGTGAGATATCAATGAATCTTAAATATTCCATGTGGATGACACTGTTCTAGAATATATACAGCTCAAAACAGAATAAATATTATTATTTTAATTTGCCTGACAAAATGTTTTTTTATATGACTGAATATTTTATTGGAATTATCCATCTACTGTACAACCAAATTACACTATAGGACTACAGTACAATATCTAATTTGTAGATGTTTCAAGCTTGAACCCGGTGAATTTAACTAATGAAATTATCTATGGTATTTTGTATATGAACAGAAAACAATGAGAAATTTGGTTACTAGTTTATTAATACAATTACCTCCAAAATTATACCTATATTATATATGTCCACATTTCCATGACAGAAAGCTCACATTTTCCGAACTGTTGGCCATTGTGTCGTGCTCGCTGCTAAATTTAGTTGATTGATAATTTCATAGTGCGGCATGCCACCGTAACGTTTATGACGTAGATGATAAACGGTAAATTTGGGCCATTTTCACTTGGATAAAAATAACTAGTAACGAACCCATTTAAATGTCAGTAATTGTAATTGCGTTATTTAATATGAAATAGTAATTAGTTATGTTACTAGTTACAGACAATAGTAGTGAAATTACAGTAACGTGTTAGTTTGTAATGCGTTACTTCCAGCACTAGTTGAAAGCAATTCACACTACACGATAGTCTGTGATTTACCTCCAAGTTGGGGCTTTTGTCTGCGAGCTCAAAAACTCGTCGGTGGCTAAAATCGTGTAGTGTGACCCCGGCATAAGTCAAACAAACTCGTTTCCAGTTGTGTTGTAGCCGATATAAGGAGCATTTCTCAAGTAAAGGTAAGAGGAAGGTTGTATGTATTTCAAAAAACGTAATTATATTGTTGAAGATGACAAGCTTATTCAGGCATTCGTTGAGCTATGTGGAAGTTTAAATGGTTCGAATCAAGGGACTGTCCCCTATCCGATGATGCATAATATGTCTATATGGATTGAAATGAATAAGATCGCTATGTACGTGCGTGTTCTCGTGCACAATGCAATATTTGCATCCATCCATTTCCTTCTTCATCGCCTTGCTGTTGAAATATAGTTATATTTGGGCATCAATGGCTAGATTCAATTATTAGTTCAGAGGCTTCGTGTTTCAACGATGTATGACAACATGCTGTAGTATGTATGCTTCGCTCGAGATAAGGAGGGTGGGGGGGCGCCCGAGGGTGGGGGGGCGCCCTATAAAAATGGGGAACTCATGTTTAAGAGGCTTTAGTAGATGTTGGTAATTTGGTACGGTAATCTATATACATTTTATTTTGATGGTGGTTTTCATCTTTTCTGTGTTACCTGGACAAATCAGTTACAGAGAATATTTATATAATTAAAAAAACTGAGATCGTTGCAGAAAACATCTAAAAATTAGACAAAGATATACATTCGTACGTACATACAGTACATAATTATGGATTATATTACATTTCAAAACCATTAACGGAAAATATAATATAGTTAGAGTTCCTAGTATATTTCCATAGGCTTTAAAGAGACATGTTTTCATGATGTGCAACGTTTGTATACACTATAATCTGGAGTCTCAACAGAGATCGCCAAAACTCTATACTTGAAAAAGGATTAGATTTTGGTCACAAACACCAGATACAATTGGGAAATGGGACCATTAGGTCCAACACATACTTCTACTTGTGTCTTTATATGTTTCTGTCTAGCCTCTTGTGGCATACAGCCCTCTTGATTGTAGCTCAAAAACTCGTCGGTGGCTAAAATCGTGTAGTGTGACCCCGGCATAAGTCAAACAAACTCGTTTCCAGTTGAGTTGTAGCCGATATAAGGAGCATTTCTCAAGTAAAGGTAAGAGGAAGGTTGTATGTATTTCAAAAAACGTAATTATATTGTTGAAGATGACAAGCTTATTCAGGCATTCGTTGAGCTATGTGGAAGTTTAAATGGTTCGAATCAAGGGATTGTCCCCTATCCGATGATGCATAATATGTCTATATGGATTGAAATGAATCAATATTGTAATGTTAGTTAATGCTATATGTGAATAATCAGCCGCCAATCACCAGTTCTGGTGTTCACACTGAGCATTCCAATGTTGTTTAACAGCCAAATCATAAATGAGAAAAGCTGATTTATGATGTGGCATTTACTTCTAAATACTTTTCAAATGTGTGAACAACATTTCACTTTTCAGTGAGCAAGTCATCTATTTCTTGACTGATTTTATTTTAGCTATCTGCTCCCTTACCTACTCTCTCTAATCTACAAGTTGAAATGATGTATGCGTGTATGCGTGGGTGTGTGTGGCCGTGTGTGCCTGTGTGTGCCCGTGTGTGTGTGTATCCTTCCCTGTAACAAAGTGGCCCGACAAGCCATGTCACATGGTGGACAAGAAGCTGATGGGAGTTCGCCAGTCAACGATAACACCCGTCAATCTCCCAGCACCACAGCAAGGCTATCTGGCTGCATATTGGCTGCCTGCACAGCACACACACACACACACACACACAATCTTCTCTTAACCCCATATCACCCTGACATGTGTTATAGCCTCCAGGGTAGCTCACGCAAGACTTGGGGGTTGTGCGAAACCTGCCTCCCCAAACACGTGGAGTATGCACCCACCTCTCCCAGTGTGCCTGCATCTCTGCTCCTTATCTTAACGGCTCTGTAACCGAGCAAGGGGAAACAGGCAGGCCTCCAAAACAGAACACGATACACGGCCGTGGAGGAACAAATAGTGAAATGGCCTGACAATAGTGTTCTGCAGAGGTTAAAATATACGGTTTGCTTGAATCAATTTCCCCCACAATGTTGGAGCATTTGCACGAGCTGAATCCAGTGAGGCTATACAGTACAGTACTATCCGTTGTCAAAACAAACAACACATTGAAAACTAAGGAAATGCCATCTATTTTGCCTTCAAAGTCGTTAAATCACATATTGTCCTCAATAGCGAATGCAGCATGTTTCTCTCAACCTTCAATTAACCTTTGACAGGTTTACAGAAGGGGACATATGTTGGCAGTTAGCAAGAGATTTGTTTTAGCAGTTTTGAAGTGAAGGTGGGATAATTTTCTATGTTTATGTCAAATATACAAAGTAAGATTCACTGTGTAGTTCAGCCACACACACACACACACACACACACACACACACAAACATTAATGAGTGTTGGCCCTGTGCTGACAGACACTTAAGGCTATATGTCAATATTCACCAAAGTGAAAACAGAAAAACAAGGAGAGAGGAAATGCCGGGTTGAAGCTTGGAAGTGTTTGTTTACCAGGATCCTTCTGACAGCTACTGGGTTTTAAAACAGGCCTACTTTATGTTCCACATATACACATTTGGAGAAATGTGCAGACATGTGTGTCCGCTCTTTCCAAGAGTTGCTCAGGATTTTGCAGAAAATGTTAGAGATTATTTCATAGATTTCTTTTTCACTTGAGATATATGGAAAACACTGATCAATCTCAATATACATGTATTTTTGTTCTTTCTCTCGTTTGGTGTGTTACCCTACGTCTAATTTTCTAATTATGCCAGTCTTATTTATGGGGGTGCATTATGCAGTTAAGGGCTGTGTTTAATACCATTTATTTGTCTTTCTGGACCGGCTGCAGTTAGCCTGGCTCCGCCCGACTGTTGCTTTGCTCTGAGATTACAGTTTGGAAACACTGTTAGCATTAGCGTTCGTACAGCCACCCTGCTGGCAGTCCAATCAGCGTGGGTTAGTGAGATGACGTTGAAGTTTCAAAATGGTGGTAGAGCTAGATGAAGCGATCAAAACAATGTTAGCAACGCCGATTGGTTCAACGCTGTCCAATAGTTTCAAAATTAACCAGATGTGTACGCCAAGTAGGAGGAAACGACTGCAAACACTTCCTAATGGAGCGTGGCTTTGGTTACACCAGGCTGCAGTAGTCATGTGTGTTGTGACAAACAAAGTATTCTGTATCAGGGGTATAAACAGCATCTTCGTCCCGCTTGTCACGGAGCCATCAGGGCCCACTTTAATTTATTTTCATGTCATTCATTTGGACTATCTGTGGTTCTCCACAGAATCAACACTTTAGTCCATTAGGTTGTATAAAAGTATGATGTTGTTGTGTACTCAAAGCCCTGCCACTTGAAGATATTAGTCTTCAACAAATGAAAGAATGTGTAACAAAGCAAATAAAACAAACTGCATTATCATGATCAGAGATTGTATACTGCAAAGTAAGTAGTAATTCCCTTGAGTGACAATAAGACAGCCAAACAACATCTTGGTTGGTTTCCCTCTGCTTGTCCTATAAACATGTGATTGTACTGTACAGAGGTCACACATTGTTTACATGGAAGCTTTTGAGAGTCCTTGTGTTTCAAATGTAAAGGTACAGTATAGAACACTTTACCTATAGAACATTTAGCTAAATTTGAGCTCAAATCAAAACAAAAACGCCGCTCCTTTCAATGCCCACTGAAGCTTTGGAAATGCCTTGCGGAGGCTAGGATACTGTTGTGTGTGGTCTGCACCACACTGTTTGTGTTCCTGTTTACAGCACGCACAGAGAACGGTAAGAAAGTGAGCTGGTGAATTGGACGAAAACGTGTATTAACTTACAATCGCTTATAATGTCGATCATGTGCTCATCACATCAACATTATTTAAATGTTTGATTTTGTCAACATTGCCCAGCACTACAGGTGATTCTGCAACGCAGGAAGTCTGTGTGATGCATCACAAATTCACGGTATAATATATCTCCATGCCATAGCATTGTAAAGCAAGTCACAATACACAAGTACATTAAAAGCACGCCATGTACAACAGTATAGTGTCACTGAATTAATTCATTTTCCTCACCTGTGTGCGTGTGTGTGTGTGTGTGTGTGTGTGAACATTAGTTCTGGATGGCTGTGTGCTTGTTTTCTGACTATGTTTAAAACCAGGCGCAGCAACCAGGTTTCTCCTCTTTGTGTCCAAGGTTGCTGTTACACCGACGGCCCTAATCTGTCTCTCCGAGGTACCACCCACCCCCCCCTCCTCTCCCAAAGGCCCGGGGACAGCTGTAAAGCCTTGTATTGAGGCGCTGACCTCCCTACATCCTTTTCCACCTCCTCAACCCTTTGGCTTCACATGTTGCCAGATTGTAGCACCGCCCGACTAAAGCCCCCCCACCCCCTCCTCCACCAACCACCCAGCCCCCCCACACCACTGGCTATCTGCAGCTGATGCTGCGGAGCTGATAACGGTCTCTTTTATCTGTCGCTTAGCAGCACAAAGGGCCCCGGGCATTGATCAAATGCCAGCAGACTGATGCCTGCTCAACAGGCGGCTTGTTACGCCCCCAAACCATCGCCTAGGGGATAAGGAGAGGTAGAGTGCAAGGGAACAGAGGACTCAACTTTCGTAAAAAGCTGCATGACAGGTTGATTTCATTGTAATAGAAAACTACGCACAAAAACCCCTTGATGGTGTTGGTTTGGTGCTCTCTGATGTGAGGCAACAATGTTATCACAGAGCAGGGAAATATATCGCTATAGGATCGCTAGTGTCATGTGACATCATACTAAATAGCGGCTGGTATTTCGGGTATAAAAATATCATGAAAGCTTGAAAGTTATCATTTTTTATGGTCAGCGTTGCCTGCAAAATATTGATAGAAGTAGCAGTTAAAATCAAGGCGCAATAACGCGCCTGCGAGAAGGCAAATCCTCCTGGTTCATCGCTCACTATAGAGAAATAAAATTGAATGGTTACCATTTCTGGTGCTCTAGGCTCGCCTAAGAATAGAGATCACGATGACATTTTAATTTTGCTCTGTTAGCGAGCCTCTTCCCATCACGTTTGTGCCAGCCGCCAAAGCTTTGCAAGCGGCGCGTTCACAATTACAAAAAAACGGGGACAAAGAGCACTTCCTGACACCTCCCCGACAAAGAGACTCCTTCACAGTGTTGTTATGAACCTGAAATACGCAATGATTGATGTCCTATTTATGTCAATGTGGAATTTCACTCGCGTCATTGTCTCTCAGGTTGTGTCTTGGACCGTTATTGAGTATTAAAAGTGTGTGAGGAGAGATGAGTCTTGCTATTGTTCTCCTAAAGAGAAGCTGACAGGCTGTGGGTCCTTAATTGGACACACTCTCAATGGACACTGTGCACAATAGGTTAATAATGCCATCAACTTCACTGCACAAACCATTGATTCACTCGGACCAGAATAGACTCACATACAATGCTCACATGCACGCACGTGTACACACACACACACACACACACGCACGCACATGCACACTATCAATTCAAATCCTACATTCATCTCTGGCTTTGATCTACTGCCATGCTCATGTCTGCAGTGCACAGCTACCAAACAGCTGTTGGTCATGTGTGTTTTCATGTAGTGTATGCCAGGACCTGTGTGATATGGTGCAGATCACAAACACAGGCACTGTATGTGTGTGTGTGTGTGTGTGTGTGTGTGTGCGAGCACATGAAACACCACATTCAAACAGCTGCAGTGCCTGGAGTGTTTGACAAAGATTCAATATTGCCAATACATGATTAAGCCAGGGCTGGTAGGGTGCGTACGGATAATAAATGTTTCAATTGATCTGCCATTGTCAAAGCATTCCCTTCGTTCGTCCAAATCTCTCTATCTCTCTCTCTCTCTCTCTCTCTCTCTCTCTCTCTCTCCTCATTGATCTTTCTTTCTGTCTTTCCTCATAAATTGACAATGACACCCATTTGTCATGCTATTATTGGCAGCCCTATAAGCCCAAGCTTTCAGAAGATTGTGGAAACTTGTCTTTTGTCTGATTTATGGGGGGGGGGGGGGGGGGGGGGGGGGGGGGGGGGGGGGGGGGGGGGGGGGGGGGGGGGGGGGGGGGGGGGG
>JAODTR010081285.1:0-14759 GCA_025399935.1 Amblyopsis rosae | reverse complement strand
AGAATCCATGATTATGATCTGTGTGTGAACTATGCCACATCTATTGGGGGAGCTCTGTATATATTTGTTTGTCGTGGCGTGTAGGCTATAAATTCGACCTAATTGCAGTGAGCGTGTCAGTGTAGGCTAATGCAGTTAGATGTATCTGAATAACTTCACCAGCTATGGATAGAAGATAATTAGTAAGCAGGCTCAAAACACTAAATGTTGCCTATTTAGAAACAGTTAGGCTATTAATAGAGCTGTCTTATTTTTCTCTTTTCTCCGAAGCTATAAGTGTGAGAGAATGTATTATTAGTCATCATCAAAGCACAAAAGAAGAGGGAACAGGGAAGCAATATTTAGACAAATACTTAGATTATAATGTTTTCGGTGGACTTTCCTGTTGTTTCCCTTGAATGTGCCTACTCCTCCAACACATTGGGCTACATGGTAAATGTATCAACTGTAACTAACCAAGGGGGGCGGGATCAATGCGAGCTGGAGTTCAAGTTTGCTACTAATGCCACTCATGCATGAATCAATAGTTTTAGGAATGATAATATACACAAAAATAGCATTTTTAGTACAACTTTTAAATGCCTCCCAAATATTATACTATCCAAATATAGTAGTTCCCACACTGATATTGTTAACTTGTGCTGTAGTATGAATTTTATATATATATATATATATATATATATATAAAATGTTGAAGATAAATAATTCACAACTAATATGTGGAAAATGTACCAAATCTCAATACAGTGAGATAACTGGTAATAAATGGCTTTCTAAACAGCATATAACAGGTAATGTTAACATACCCTATAACTTTACAATGTAGTATAATACACCCATGGGGTTGTTAAATCTGAGTTATTTGGGTGTTATTTGGCTGATATTGATTGCTACTGCGGTTTCCTCTTGGTTGAATATGGAAAATGGAATGTGAGATTACTGTAGAAAAATGCACAAAGAGATTATTTTATTGATCTGAGTCTGTGCTGCTTGTGTCTCCAGGGACCCTTGTTAACTTGCTCTCTCTCTCTCTCTCTCTCTCTCTCTCTCTCTCTCTCTCTCTCTCTCTCTCATTCTCTCTCTCTCATATATATGAAATGGCTGCTGTGTCTGCCTTCTTGCAGGCCGGAGCTGCAAGGCCGTACCCAGCGCACTACATGGAAGACGCCATCCAGAACTACAGAGATGTCTGCAAGTAGGGCAGAAGTTGTTGTCGTCCCCTCCCCCCACCCCTTGTCAGTTGTATGTTGACCGTTTCGCTCTGAGCTTGTAGGTTTTAGATTCCAGAGATCCTCTCATAAATAATTTTCTCCTTCTCGTGCCAATCCCCCCCCACCCACCCCCCCTTCCCTGCAATAGGAACATGGTGCTGGCAGAGCGATGTGCTTTGCTCAGCGCTGAAGTGCTCAAGAGTCAAGGCAAGTACTCGGATGCTGCAGCTCTGCTCATCAAGTTGACCAGTGAGGTGAGGGAACCTGGAGCATCAGCTCATGACTCTCTCGTCATGAATATTCATCACAGTATGCCATTGCCGGTTGTTTCACGGATGCATGCAGTACATTTGTATAGGATGCAATATGCTGAGTATACTACAGTCAAGCCTAACACAGACGTCATCTAGCTCACCCTAACCAGAGCCATGGAAATAACTGAGTTACACCAACGTAAATTCGAAATTGTCAACGGTCACATGGTTGGTGGAGAGGCCAATTAAACCTATGGCAAAATAGTGTGCTTGGTGGGCAATTTGAATATGTTATATGTCTGTATATATACAGACATATAATTTATAAATATAATTTTTTTGGTAGTTAGTAGTCAATAAATGCACCGATTTACATTTAAAATAGAATTTATAGTGTACTTTTAGTATTTAGACTATTTTCCGAGAACTATTTTGACTTGTGTAACTGATTTATGTTGACGTATAATATTGCAGCTTTATTTTACTAATGCCACACAGTTTCAGTTATTTTTTTTAAGGTCACAAGGCCTTTAATTAAGCACAAGTTTTGTGTATTTTGTATCTGCACAATAATGAATGTCCTCTTTTTGTTCAGTGACCATATCCTTGATATTTGTCAATGGAAATGGGATTAATTATTGAAATAACTGGCAAACTGAGTCCTGGAGTTGATTTTTTTCCCCTGTTCTTTTAAATTGTCCTGCCCTTTAAATGTCTATAGTCACATGACAAACTGCTGTCTCAGGGAAAACATTTTTATAACAAGGTCATTTTCATATACAATTGCTTCATGACCTTGGTTGGTCCATTGTTATGTATTGTACAAGCTTGGCTTTGTTTCTTTTCCAGTACTATGTTGTATTTCACACCCTGTACGTCATGGCAAGGCACACTCCATGACTGTGCCCCTAGAACCTAAACTGCCTGCGTCATTGACGTGTGTGTATATCAACAGTGGAGGCGTAGATCATGATTCAAGCCTATACTGTGGGGAAAAGAGTAGAGATGCATGTGATCCAGACACAAATTGAGCAGTGTACCCTTTTAAAATAATAGTTAAATGGTAGTAATATTAGTGTAGTTACTTAAGGTATTATATATATTATAGCTATTGTAAGCTAATTGTAATACACTTGTGTGAAATTCACTAAATATCTCCTCACATTCAGTTATTTCACCGTTCTCTGCATGCTGAAAGAAAAATCTGGTACTTCTAACTAGCACTGGCTCTCTAAATATCAACACAAACAAAGTGACGAACACCGCTCACAACAACAATGCCGTATGCTTTCCAATGTGTTTCAGTGTGTGGGGCGGAGCTTCTGAGGGAGTTTGTTTTGATTAGAGCCCAAAGTTAGCAAGCATTCTCGAGGATGTCAGACACTGCCTTTTTAAATAAAGTAGAAGGTTGAGGATCATTTTAAGGAAGATGCTAATCCTATGAATGATGCGCTGACAGACCTCTGCCTTTAAGCCTTCTTATCAGGGGATAAGAACTGTGTGACATTACAGATGAATCTCATTTTCTCTCAGGACTCGGACCTGCGCAGTGCTCTACTGCTGGAGCAGGCAGCACACTGCTTTATTAACATGCGGAACCCTATGGTTCGTAAGTTCGCCTTCCATATGATCCTGGCCGGCCATCGCTTCAGCAAGGCTGGACAGGTCAGTATCAGCCTCAGTCGTTTTGGTAACCTAGCTGTTCTCTTAAGTCCGTGGTTTTCAAAGTGTGGGTTGCGGGTGACCCATAAATAAACTGACATCACAAGCACTGCCTTAAATGGCAGAGCAAAGAACGTTGGCCTCTTTTGACAGTATTTACATACTTTACAGTAAATACAGTGTGAAATTGCAGTTTTTAAAATAGTTTTCACCGTAAAAGTAGTGCATTTCTGTCTTGTGTTCAATTACGGTGTTGTGTGCATGTATTAGAAATAAAAGACACTAGACACGGCTCACTGCACATGGCTTGGTGACAACTCTGGAGGTTACAGTCTTGCCAGCATTCTTGAAAAGATTGGCCGGCATTGCAGGCATTAGTGAATACCATAGTGCTGGTCAGAGATAAGCGACAGCTGATATGTTAGCAAAGTCTTTTTTTTTAAACAATATCTTTATTACGGTTTTTCTTACTCTGTGAATCTGTCAATCAATCGGTTGATAATGTTCCTGTATGTGCGCCTCCCTTGTCTGCTCACCGTAGAAGAGGCACGCGTTGCGTTGCTACTGCCAGGCCATGCAGGTGTACAGAGGGAAGGGCTGGTCTCTGGCAGAAGACCACATCAACTTCACCATCGGCCGCCAGTCCTTCACACTGCGCCAGCCGGAGAACGCTGTGTCGGCATTCCGACACATCCTGACCAACGACAGCCAGCAGAAGGCCACACAGCAGGGGGCCTTCCTCAGGGAATACCTCTACGTCTATAAGGTAGCGTGTGCTAGCTACTGCATGCTGTGTGTGCTAGTACACATGGCGCAGTATGCGCTCAGTAAGCACACGATAATTCAGCCCAGCTTTGCCATGCTGCCACCTAAACATATAATGAATTGACCAAGCTCAATCTACTCAATCTGCTCACATAGCAACATTGAATATTTATTCAAACAAAGGAGCAGACAGTTTCTCTTATCTACAGTGGAAAACAACTGTTCTGACCATGTTTGTTTCCTTTTCACTTGAGTGAGGCAGATTCATAGCATGTGTGAACGGTGTTAACAGTGTTTTGTCTCGTGCTGACCGCTGTCTACTGTGTCCTGTCGTGTTCCAGAGTCTGTCTGGGTCTAGTGAGGTTTCCCTCTCCTCGTTGCCCATGCCCTGCATCAACACCTTTGCCACCAGGGTCTACTTTGGCCATGAGAGGCGCCTCGCAGAAGGTAAAGCCTACACACGCTGTACTATATACACACACTGTATAGACACATACGGTACTGTATACACATACGTTCCAGAAAAGGAAAAATAAAATAAAACAATTTGGGGTGCTTGGAGACTGTGCATAGATAACCAATATAAATGTATGTAACACTATCTATTTTCTAGCAGCAATAAGCGCTTATTGAACAAAGCAGAAAATAGTCACAAAGGGCTGGCATTGTTGTACAATGTAGGGATGAACAGTCTTGATATACTTTGCATTCATTGACGCATACCGTAACTTTGGGCACTCAACTGTTGAAGACTCATATTTTGGCTTTCAGCTGAGATTATACTCTGGAAACCCTGTTCTCTGTTGCGTTTGCATGGCCAGTGTGGGTGGCATACTAATCAGTGACCAATGGGGGCAAGCTGTTGTTTTCAAAGGGTGGTAGAGCTAGATGTAGCAATACAGTTGTGTATGTGTTGCTGGGTTGTCTTTTGAGTATTCTGGCGGGGGGTAATTCCTTAGTAAATGGCATGGAGACGGTACATGTATGTTCTAGCCTTTACCGTTTCACTTACGGCATAACAGACCCAACCATCGAACATGAACAGTTGCTCATTCCAGTCTCTGCTCTAGGCCGGCTAATCAAACCCGAGTCCACCACAGTGTAACAACTGATTGGTTAAAGGCTGCTCCAACACGGCCATTAAGGTGCAGCCAGTGTAGACAATTCCAGATGGAGCGTGTCCCTCCAGACCCTCGTGACAAAGTTAATTTCATGCCCAGTAGTTTGGGCGTGTGGCGCCGACGTGATCGTGGTTTTCTCGCGCAGGTGAAAAGCAGGCCGCCACACACGTGTCTCTGGACCAGGAGTACGATCCGGAACTCTCCGCCATGTGGTGTGGCCTAGAGGAGCGGGTCGTCGCTGCCGCTAACCGCGGCGTTCTCCCGGCAACCTTCCAGCCCACCCAGTGCTGCCTGAACAGCCAGACGGACAACCAGCGCTTCCCCCTGGCAGTGGTGAAGGGTACGAGCCGAGCCGTCAACCACCTGTCTCGCAAATGGGATTACAGATGCATCCATTTGCATTTGTTCTTGCTAATATAGACTTATAGATAAGTGCTGTGCCAAGAAATGCATCTAGTGAAATTATATATTATACTGTACCGGTATGTGTGATTTTCCTTTCAAGATAAAACAGTAGTTGAACAGTAGTAGCATAGCGTTTAATCAGACATTTATTGAAGAAATCATTTATTTTCTTCCATTGTCGTTTTCAGAACCCATTATAGTGGAGGTGACATTCAGGAACCCATTGAAAGTTCTACTGGTTCTGTCACAGTTGTCTCTGCTCTGGAGCTTCACCGCCAAGGACTTCTCAAGGTCACAGGACGAGGCTGCAGGAGAGCCGCTGACTTCCGGGGTATGACGCGCACGGTGCACTTTGACCTCCCACACACGGTTTACAACATTGGCTACCCTTTCTAGACTTAGTAGCACTAGTAGTTGTTCATCGGAATACACTGTGTCCATTTTCCACACCGTTATCTGTTGAAAGCAGGAACGTAAAATCTTATGTCATACCCAGGAAATAAAAATAATAATCAGTGTTGCTGTATGAAATGGGTTTTCTGTCTCCAGTGCTTGTGGTTATCATCCATGTAACTAAGCAGAACAACAGACATTGTTAATGAACTTAGATGATTATGTACAATACTGTACTTGCAGATGACGCAGAAAGATGACATCATCACCAGTGAAGTCATCCCGGAGTTCTTTATGAGCCCAGAAGAGACTAAAGTGGTGAGATAATAACTTTCCTTTTCCATCTCTTGATCATCGCTCCAAAGGCGGCACAGTAGTTCTGGGTTGTGCTGGCCTAAGCCATGTCACGTTGTGACTACAGAATTGTATTGGTTCTCTATAGCATCTGCCTAATTGTGTAAAGGAAAAACATGTTATATGTGCTGCTGTAGTGAATGAAAGCTATGCTAAAAACTGCATTTACAATGTTTTATAACTCATTCTGAAAATTACATTTTGCAAAGCTATATTATGATTATAGGAATCTCTTTAAAAAAATGCTGAGTTGTTACATCGAGTTTTGGGTATAAGCATAATGAAGTCCAGAAAAGTCAACAGTTAAAGGGGGTGAGATGCTGGCAATGGTCTGGGGTCTTGATTGGTTATTGGTCATTTACGAATAGTTCTCCTCCTCTCACAGGCTCGTCTGAAGCTGCTGCCTCACTTCACTGGCCAACTCAAAATCCTGGGTGTGGTCTATAACCTGTCTGCTTCCCCTGCTGGAGAGGTGGTGTATTGCACTGAAGGTAACTAGAAGAAATGAGTGTTGTATGTTAAGACCAAAATGGGCATGGTCAGATCTTTTTATTTAATTTTGTCATGTCATATGACACATCCATGCCTACGGTTCCTTCCGCCACACATAAATCATGGTGTATCTGCTTTTTTGTCTCCAGGAGAGCAGACATTGGAATCGTTGGTAGTGCGTGGCAGGCAGGATCTGGAGATCCGCGGGCCGAGACTCAACCAAACCAAAGAGGACAAGACGTTGGTTCGCCACGGGCCCGATCGACGGCTCGAAGCCACCATCACACCAGCAATGCCACTCATGGAGGTACCCCAAACACGGCGCTCAGTCTCTGTATACGCACTGTTCCTTGTGGCTGGCTGCTCACAAGAAGCCCGGGCCCATTTATCTGCAAGGCTGCATTTGGTTTTATGGCATGAGAAGTACTGTATGCTGTAGAAGAAGGTAATCGTCATAACGGTAAAATAAATCAATGCGTGCATTTAAATTCAATGTAAAATATTAGCATAGCTGTTAGATTATAGTAGCTTGTTCTACGGGGGGGGGGGGGGGGCACAAGCACAGTTCACCCAGTTTAAAACGTATTTCTTTTCCATCTGCCTGTTCCAGGTCTTCTTCCTGCAGTTCCCAACCGCTCTGCTGTGCGGCGAGATCAGGAAGGCCTACGTGGAGTTCTGCAACGTCAGCTGCGTCCCCCTGCGCGGCCTGCGGGTGGCGTCCACGCACCCGGACTTCTTCACGTTCGGCAGCGCGGCCGCTGCGGCCCTCACGCCGCTCGGCCCCACCGCCGCCGAGAACTGCTCCGCCTACAAAACCCTGGCCACGCCCCCCGCGGTCACCCAGGCCAGCGCAGCGGCCACGTCGGCCGAAGTGACGCTGGTGGCGGCGGAGGACTTCCGCCAGGCGGCGGGCGTGGCCGACGTCCCTGTGGAGGGAGGCACCCTGCGGCCGGGAGAGTCCGCCCAACTGCCGCTGTGGCTCCGAGGGCCCGACACGGAGGGCGTCCATGAAATCAACTTCCTCTTCTACTATGAGAGCGCCGAAAAGGGAGGGATGATCAGGTATCGCCCGCAGGGGAACGTGCACTGTAAACCTAGACGTCTTTCTGTCTTGAGGTAGCACCTGCAGGGGAACATGCACTGTAAACCTAGACGTCTTTCTGTCTTGAGGTAGCACCTGCAGGGCAACGTGCACCGTAAACCTAGACGTCTTTCTGTCTTGAGGTAGGCCTGCAGGGGAACATGCACCGTAAACCTAGACGTCTTTCTGTCTTGAGGTAGGCCTGCAGGGGAGCATGCACTGTAAACCTAGACGTCTTTCTGTCTTGAGGTAGCACCTGCAGGGCAACGTGCACCGTAAACCTAGACGTCTTTCTGTCTTGAGGTAGGCCTGCAGGGGAACATGCACCGTAAACCTAGACGTCTTTCTGTGTTGAGGTGCCGTGGAGGAACACAAGCTGCGGGTTAAAAACGCAGCTTACACACTTCTTGGACACTCAAAACGAATCTGAATTCTTAAAAGTGATAAGAGTAAGCGATGAGAGTAAAGGAAGGAAATATCTATAATAATAAACCACACTTCATTTTAAACCTCCAAATCATGAGATACTTTTGAATTCAGAGTACAGGTGTTTTATTTTCCATTCCTTTTTTCTTTTACCTTTTTAGATGTGTACTGTGTATACAACTCCGGAAAGCATTAAGCCACTGCAGCAGTTTCTCAGATTTATACTAATTCTACATTTTAAATAAAAAATGTACATATAAAATATGTATATAATTTTTTAATAGTATTATATTTTTTTTAGTCTGTTAATGTTTCCCAGAGCTGTATGTGAGTTTCCCTTACATATTCCCAACCCACACCTGTTCACTCACCCCAAGCTCCCCCCCCCCATCTCTCCCACCCCCTCCCCTCCAGTCACCGGGTGCTACGCCACACGGTGTTCATCTGTGCCAGCCGCTCCCTGAGCGTCCGTGCCACGGCGTGCCGCAGCAACGTACCCCCGGTGGAGAGCCAGGAGGAAGCTACCGTCGCCACCAACGGCAGCATGCTGGTCTTCCTCGACGTGGAGAACATTAACATGGTGTGTGTGTGTGTGTGTGTGTGTGTGTATACACAGTGTTATATGTTAGTCTGTACTACGTGGCTGACACCGACGTCGGTGCGTGAGTGTGAGCCACGCCCCCCCTCCCCTGCAAATAAGTGGACGAGGGGAAAGGAACATGTGAACATCTCATGGAGTAACTGCAGTGTGAATACGGGAAAAATGAAATGACACAAACAAGTTTAATTGCACTGAGCCATGAACACAGATGGCTCTGTTGTACACAAGTGAGCTTGCTGGCAATTACACACGCAGCTTTTGTTGTGCCTTTTTTAAATGACTAAACCAAACAAACACAGAAACGTGTCAACGCTTTTTTCATTGAATGAGACACACACACACACTTATTAGCTGATAATAAATAACTGTTTTCTCTCTCTCTGGTCAGAGTGAAGCGGGAGTGCGAGAGTTCCATATCGTCCAGGTGTCTAGCTGCAGTCGCTCCTGGAGACTCCACAAGTGTATCAACCCAGCCAGGGACAAAGGTCAGAGGCTATGGGCCGTGTCCTTAGTGAACCGATTGGTCAAATACAGTTTGTGTGTGTGTGTGCAAATTATTATTATTGGATTATTGCTTGTTGTTTGCTGGCTGCTGGCCAGCAATGACTTGTGTTGTTTACAGGAGAATGTTCTCATGCTCTCAGATAAGTGTGTGACTTTTGATTGTCATCACGTATGGACAGATGGTGGTTTTATAATGGAAGCTATAGCAAGCCAATTCATTCTCCCACTGACAATAATCAACTCTCATGAATCAATTGCCTGCCTTGCTTTATTCAAGATGAGGAGCTAGTCCCCCATAGGAGCTAGCATACAGTATACTGTAACCATCACTGCTCTCTCACTCTCACTCTCTCTCTCTCTCTCTCTCGCTAAATTCTGTCTCTCTCTCTTCTCCAGACTGTAAACTCACCAGCAGAGAAAGGGCCAAGCTGTGTTTTAGGGCTATGAGATGCAGACCCGTACAAGGTACTGCATTGCACACAATGGAGACCAAAGGAGCATGTGTGGTTGGTTGGACCCTGAGCCATGGAAATAACAGAGTTACGCCAGCGGAAGCTTGGCATTTTCAACAGTCACATGGTTCCTGGAGAGGCAAAACCTATGGCAAAATAGTTCCAGGAAGTGGAACTATATATATACATATATATATTACTTCATTTTTTGGTCATTATTAGTCTACATGCACCGATTTACTTTAAAAAATGTAATTCATAGGATATTTTCTGCTAACTTCCGGGAACTATTTTGAGGCTCCGTTACTGTGAACAAAAACTGTCCTTTTGGAGTGAACGGAGATGAAACAACTCTCTCTCTACATGGCTCTGTGTGGACCTTAAGTACTGTATGTTAGAAAGCTAACTGTCTGTGTTGTCTGTGTTGTCTTCACAGCCACCTCAGGTGCCATAGAGAAGTACACTTTTGCAGACGTGAACCTTGGAAGCGAACGAGTAAGTTTGAAATGACCGTTACTGTAGCAACGACGTATGTGTTATATATTATTATTATTATTATTATTATTATTAAGTGTTTTGTTTGTCTCTCCTGCCACAGATCGTCAGTTCCACCACACCGTGCGGGGATTTCTTCTTCCGCTGTTGCCAGAGCGCCGAGTCACGGAGAGAGCGGGAGGAGGGCAGGTCGGCTCCCGTCTCCATGCCGACCTCGCGGTCTCACGGGGCGGTGGGGCGGGCCGGTGCCGGGGCCGGTGACCTCGCCAGCCTCGTCAGAAAGTGTAGCGAGCTAGACCTCAGCATCATCGTCCTTTGGAAGGTAGGTGCAAAAGCTGCAGTTCCTTAAATGGCCACATGAGGCTGGCTGCAAAAGGGAGTCAATCCCCATAGACTCCAATGTTAAAATGTCTGACAATGAATTCATTAGTGCGGTACAATTAAAATGTATTAATGTATTCATGAGATGAATAGGATAAAGGGTGTGGGTGTGTGTGCGTGTGTGTGTGCTTGCTTTGCGGTGTTGACATGTTTATTTTCTCTGCTATGCCCCATCTGCCCTGCGTCTCTCCACAGGCCTACGTTGTCGAGGACAACAAGCAGCTGATTGTGGAAGGGCAGCTCCATGTGGCAATGCAGACCATTGACAAAGAGGCTTCTACGCTGACACAGAAAGAGGTATACGCACGACTGATCTATTTATTTCAGTTTTAATAATTTAATCATAAAGCAATTACACACTGTTAATTAATCCATAATCTTACTGTCAATAATCGATTATGTTAGCATTTGTCTGGGCTGTGGTTTCTGGGCAGCTGAGCGCTTTAGGCTATTAACATTTACAGTACATTACTGTATAAGCTAATACATTGGCTGTCATGCTTGGCCTGGGTCCCACATTCAATATTGTTTCTGTTCCTGCTAGCACGCACGTGCACACACACACTCTGACACACACACTCTCTCTCACACACACACACACACACACACACACACACACACACTACAGACTCTCCTTGGCTCTCTCCCAGTTTCAATGTAACATTCTGTCAATTTAATAGTTGTAGCTATTCTTTATGAAGAAGGTTCCATTTCTTTTTTATTGACACATGGGTGTGTGTGCTCTATATATGATATAACTGCTTTTAAATGTAGAGATGGAACTCAGTAGGAGCTGAAGATATAATAAATGTTAAATGACTATTAAGACTAATCCCTCATTAATAACTGCGCAATTATATTATTGCACCCCATAACCTAACTCATTTAAAATCAGGCCATTTTAAGATGGTTCCTCCTGGCTTTTTTTTAGCTCCACATCCCTGGGTCTATCTTCCTCCCCCCCCTCTCTGCATTCTTAGTGTGGTCAGTCCTGTGGACGTCTGAAGAAGTCCACAGGATACTGGCTGTCGGCAGTATCAACATGCAGACGCCGTTTTAGTCTACACACAAACAAAAAATATGTACATACAACCAAATATCTGACCAAATAAGGAAACAAGAAATTAATATACTGTATAAACACTATATAATAATACTGTATATTAATGTCTTTAGTACATTCTTGTCAATAATGTAATAAAGGCCATACACATTTTAGCATTAACGAATACCTGTATAGAAATACAGTTCAATTCATGTGTGGGGTATCTGGCAATATCAGAAAATACTGTATAATCCAGCTATTTATGCATTGTACTGTAGCTACAATGCACACTAATGCACCTAACTACTGCAACCTTTTGAGGAGGAAAGTCATCGCTTGACATCATATGTGTTGGTTGTTATTATTGTAGGAGGCTCAGGAAATGGTGCTCCTTAAGTTCAAGTCAGAATTGCCTCCTCCAGTCACCCAGCCGTCCATAGAACAACTGTCCCACCTAATAAGAACCAACCTGCACTACCCAGAGACATACAGCCACCCTTTTGTACAGAACAGGTGAGACACAGACAGACACCAACGCAGGAATATTGTATTGTAATAACGTGCAGTACTGTAGATTCCCCAATTTAAAATAATAATACAGTTTAGAGGGCAATTTCCTAAGGCGAATTAATTCTTCCGTGTCTGTGTTCAGACTCTGTGTGGTGCCGGTCACTCTGACCCTGTCTAACTGCTCCACGGCTCAGGTTGACGTCGTCATTGACCTGCGACACAAAAACAGCAGGTAAATCCACTTTGCACTTAACGTTGAGAGTACTGAGTGCTTCTTTTTGCCAATTTGATTCGCATGTGAAAACACTAATGAGCCCTTTACTGTATCTGAACACACATGTATCTCTCCGTCATTTGATTCACATGTGAAAACACGGTCTCCCTTTACTGTATCTAATACGCCCATACAGTATCTCTGTCATTTGACTCACCTGTAAAAACTTTTCTCTTTAACTTGCTTTTATCACTATGTAGTCTGACTCGCCTCTTCTCCTCTGTCCCTTCCCTTGCTCCCTTTAATCCTTCTCCCCTCCAATGCCACTTACCCCCCACCTCAGTCCTGAGTCAGTGGAGGTGCACAGCTCCTTCACGTGGCTGGGCCAGACTCAGTACAAGCTCCAGCTTGCGTCCCACCAGGTGGCGCGCGTGGCGCTGCGAGCCGGCTTCCTGCACACGGGCGTGTACAACCTGAGCACGCCGCGCGTCTACGCCAAGCCGGCGGAGCAGGGCGCCGTGTGCGAGACCGGCCAGCAGCTGGCCAGCCCCGCGCTCATCGTCATCGACAGCGCCTGAAGCGCCTCACTCAACGACCCCGGACTCCGCCCGGACCCCACCGACCCCGCCCCGCCCGTCCGACTTCAGCGAGCACACCCGCGATGACTGCCGTTGGCCACTATGTGGAGCCAGACGCCCAGTTCACCGGGCCTAGCGTCTCCCCCACAGACACCCCCCCCCTCCCCACCTTACCCCCTCCCGCTCTCCGTCCATGGTGTGGCGATTAACACTGGACGACAGCAGCACAGACGTTTATTTTTTGTACTTGATTGCCAGATCGAAAGAGGCTTAACTAAAATACACTAGACTTTTTGTTTTGTTTCTGTGTCCTGAGGATTGTGTAGATGCAATGTCCGGGTGGTTGGCAAAACTGCGTGTGTGAGCTTGTGTAGATGCAGTTTTCAGGCGGCTGGCAAGACTGTGTCGTCATGGCGATCCCTGTGTCGGCTGCTGACGCTGCGGAGTTCTTCTCACACGACAGTCGGACTTCACATTCCCTTCGTGCTGCGTTTTGTGTGCGTGTGCGCGTGCGTGCGCGCGACAAACTCGGGCCTCTCTGTCAAAAACAAACTATTTACTTCCTGGTTATTCTGGGCGAGTGGGCCGCTCCCACCAATAAGACTGCACGTCTGGTCTCGTCCAGCTGGAACTGCCCCCCCCCCCATCAAGGGTTGACCACTAACTCCCCCACCACATACTGCCCCCCACCCCCGCTGCTCATGTGCGTGCGTGCCCTGCCCGTCATCGGTTAAATAGACTGCAGTGTTGTCAAATGCACGTGATTCATTTTCTACAAGGTGCGCTTAATTAAACTAATTGGAGCCCCACACGTTTCACTTCTCTGTACTGTGATCCAACTGTTCTGTTATTTACTCAACTGCTTTTCTGAAAATGATGTATTATATTTATATAACAAATTGAGTGTACATAGAAATAAAAATGTAACCCATGACACAAGGCCTGCCCATTAATTAATGTAATAAACACAATAACATCAGTGTACAGATATAGATATTTTCCCTATTATGTTTAGAGGCAACAAACGCTTTTTTAATAATATAATGTATTATATTGTATACTGTACAGTAGATGGAGCTATGTTGACACAAGATATTTGTCTTATATATGTCCTCGTGAAATACTGCCAGCTGCCTGCTAGAAACAGACTAGGCAGATCAGACACCCTATAAAAGTCAGTATTCCAAAAGCAATGCAAAAACAAAATCAATGAAACAATAAACTTAAGATGTGCACTAAATTCCAGTTGTAAATAGGCCTGCTTCTCAGTATATTTGGATTGCAATTGTTTCATAGTCGTCCCTTACAAAGCTGAGGATAAATACAAAATACCTTGTTAACATACCCAACTGTCTTATATTCTTAATTATGATGTGCTCTGGCTATTACCTGCCAATGACTACAATGTGGTCTATTTTTTTTCTTCTTAATTTGGCTAAATGTTTAATGCCCAACTAAAACTTCACCAGGAAATTCCAGAAACAACTTTGGTGATAAAATAATATAAAACCATGATTTACTCATCTATGTTTTGGAAAGATTAAAATGTGTTCAAATTTGTCCCTTCGGCAGCACTCTTTTATCGACCCTCTGTATCTAGGACTATTTGTGTTGTGCCAAGTTCTGTAACCTAATTAAGAGTGCACTCACTGCATATTTGATGCTGATTTGCACAGATCTTTCTTGCATGAACTTATACTCATAAATTCTTGAGACATTCTCTGGGAAACACACAGACTGGGAAATGAGTCCTTACCCCAAGTGAAGGAGTTTAAGTACCTCGGGGTCTTGTTCGCGAGTGAGGGGACTATGGAG
>JAODTR010081274.1:0-14759 GCA_025399935.1 Amblyopsis rosae | reverse complement strand
GGGAAGTTTGGGGTCCCTTGCTGAAGCTGCTGCCCCCGCGACCCGACTCCGGATAAGCAGATGAAGATGGATGGATGAAGATGGATGGTTCAAATCGTGCTTGAGAATTCAAGTATTAGCCGCTATTGTTGCATGCAACATTGCCTTAAACAGGATACAAAATCACTCAACCGATCCTTACTACACCTTGTGTGCGTCAGAAACAATTAAGGTGCACTTCCTTGAAATGTCCTTAAAGGTGCAGTCAGCAACTCTAAGCTATACGGTTTTTATACATAAAATACTGCACTACACAGCTCTGTGAATGGGAATGCAAACAAAGTGGTGCATAATGCACCACACAAGATAATCCTAGCCTTGTCAATGTGTTTCCAATGTGTGGCGTGGAGCTAATGAGGGTAAATCCAACTTTATGACATGAAAGAGATTTTTTGTTTTGTAAAAAAAAAAAAATCTTTCTCCAGAATCCCTGACTCTACCTTTAAGCTTTTACAGTAGACCGTGATTTCATCCTGGTCGAAATCTGCTTCCAGCCACTGTGTGGTGTTATGTAGTGCGCATGTGTGAGAGAGAGAGAATATATGAATATTCAAGCCAAAGAGTCTCAACTCATACCAAAACGTCCCCAGTCTATTGATACAGCAGAACTTTAAAGGGCCAGGCGAAGGAGGACACAGAAAACAGCTATATAATTGGCTGAATGCCTTCAGAGCTCAGCATCACGGCCATTGAACGCCCTGCTCCAGTCGAGAACTCACAATGATTCTTCACATCATTTAGTTGAAGAGGAGAGACAATTGAAATGTCAAGCATGCACTTTTCCCCTGTTGGATAGAGCGAGGGGTGTAATTATGTCGCTGTATGACAAATGCACCGCCTGCACGATGGCTGGCTGGTTGGTAGGGGGTGGGGGAGGGGCTCTGACTTGGATACTGTCTGCATGGCTTGCAAGCATGACAAATATGTGACCTTGTGCAAGGGCAGCCACACAAGGATGGGGAGGGGCTGCAGTTCGGCCGTCCGTTTGGAACATGCAGCGCGGCCCTCGACAAAACGGTAACCTGATTTGACACACGTAACGCCTGCGCTCCGATGCACCATGTGACTGCTGCTCCCATTGGATAATGGCTGCAGTTCCTTGGGCTATGGAAGGTTGAGGTGATAAGGGGGGAGACACATTCCTTTGTTTGTTTAATGCCGGGTTCAGACTACAAGACTTTCAAAGATCGGTGTGCAGCACACACTACACTGTCTCTCTTGTGTCTTGGCGTCGTTGTGTGATTCACACTACGTGACAGGAGGTCACACACTACAAGATGTTTCACCCGACCAAGTCAAACTGGAGCTTGGAGAGTGTTTCACAAGAATATATAGGCATAGGCATATCTCACAAACAATATGTAATATAGGCCTATCCCTCTGTTCGCACCTCGTTAGCATGGAGCCCGTAGGCTCAAATTATTACAAAGGCTTTTACTCCTCCCCCTTGTTTTTATCTCGCCCTTGTATTGCGCTCTCATTGGCTGTAGGTCATCGCCGCTGTCATTACCAGTCACAACACCATTCATACTACAGGGCCCTATTTCAGCAAGCAGGTTTAACAAACTCTGAAACTAAGCTGAGTTGGCCAACTCTGAGATGGAGTTTTCAGTTTCAGAACAGCTGATATGTGTTAGTTTACTCAATTCAGAGTATGTTTACTCAATCAATGGAGCTCAGATACTACGCTACAATATTGTTACCGCCAAGAAAAAAAAAATATCATGGTAATAATGGTTTAATAATGGTATGGTTTAAATGTTTGCTATCAGTATGTGTGCTCTACACCCATGTCCCTGGCGACATCACTGACATCAACTTTTTTCAAGTTATTAAACATTTAGTAGCTGTTTTTATAGACGTTTTCTTCTTTATTATTCAGAACAGTTACAGGTAGAGAAAATGAGTGGGAACGAGTTAGCTGAATAGACTGAAAAATTTGCACCTGCTGGAGTTGAACCTCTGTCTCCAAGAAACTCATGCAGTCACAGAGCTACTGCTGAAGACACAGATTCAGGCCATACATTTAGTAGCTTTAACCCATTGTAGAATATCCTATACCCAAATGTAAAAGAGTGGATAATGTTCAGATAAATGTGAGAAAAAAAAAAGACATTTGATTATGATATGGGAATCAGCTATTGTACATCTAATGTGGTCTCAAAATCGTTTCCGGATATAAATCGGAATTTATTCGGAAGGAAAGGTCAGGCTCAGTGGAAGTGAAGAGAGAAACTCAGGGTTTGTTAAAGAAAATCTGCTAGCGAGCAGATTAGGTTCACAGAGTCAGTTACCATGGTAACTTTCCCTGAGTTATCTTTCTGAAACAGAAAACTCAGAGTTTCCGTCATTTTAGGGTTAACAAACTGAGAGTTTTCACTAAACCCGCTTGCTGAAAAAGGGCCCAGGATTTTCACTCCCCGACAGGTCCAGATATTTAACATGATAAATATCCAGTCGGGACTTGCGACACCTCGCCGAAATGTCACAGACACTCAGCACGCGTTGTAAGCAATTCACACTACACAATGTCGCTCACGGGAGCGAGCTGTGATTTCCCTCCGAGTTGGGGCTTTTGTCTGCAAGCTCAAAAAACTTTTCGGCAAGCTGAAAACTGGGCTAAAATCGTTTATAGTGTGAACCCAGCATGAGTTGATGGACGACAAAATGCATGATGCTAAATTGTGTCTGGTGGATGATGGAGAGTAAACAGCTTTACAACTGAGGATCAAAGACTAGACAATAAAGGATAAGGATGTAATACAAGTTGTGTCTTTTCATTAAACTCAAAAGCTAATCTATCATTATCTGTCATTATTTCATTTGAGGTACTGTAGCTGTGTAAACCCATCCAAATGTAATGTGCTGGAAAAGTGCACCCAAGGGATCCGGCGAGCAGAAATACTTGCCATTATCGTAATTAAGTGTTGACATTTTGACTAGAGATGATTACGCATCCTATCCAGGTAGTGAAATTGTCATGCTTGCTGTGTCTGAGAAAACGCTGGAAGTAGGCGGACACAATGGTTACACAATGAGTCATGTCCTTGTCGGTGTACACACACACACACGCACACGCACACGGACATGCGCTGCCCCAATCATGCTAAGCTAAAAATAGACGTTATTACTGCGAATCAGTGTTGCTGGTGATCTTGTTTCCTGTGTTGCTAGAGAACCAGATTTAATGCTTGGGTCAGATACAGCGTGTCAGCTCAAGGATTGGCAATCCATAGAAAGACTCTCCAATTGCTGCATTTAAAAATATTATTATGTAGAAGTGTGACTACAAAGAATACATACTGTAGACTGCTAGTTTTAGCTTGGAAAGACTTTATTGCTTACGTTTATAATATTTTTAAGCCTCAATAGCGGCTTTATCTATGATCATTAATACATTTTTGACAAAGTACTTATGTGTATAACCTCAATAACCTAACCATATCTCTATTAATCAACAGGGCTTACTGTACTATACAGTAGGTTGTGTGTATGGCAGTATTAGTTATTATAGTTAATATGTTATTAATAACAGTAAGAATGATGCTCACTGTTGACTAAAGGGTTTTGGAATTCCACAATAAGGAGCTGCATAGAGATTTTGAATACATCCAAAATCCATGTTTTTAATTAACACAACAAAAGCCATTTTGAAGAAACAGATCAGTAGAACACACAGGTTTGTTTGTTAGGGATTCCTGTATGCTTTGAAACCCCTTAGCTATGTCTCTAATAGAAGCTCTAAACACTTACTGAACAGCTGTCCAGAATATAGCTATAGCACGGGTAACATTTAAAGTGCATGTGACGCCACATACAGTAAGTGTTTATCTTTCGAAACCCAGACATGTGCTGAGGTTCACTATACTGCACTATAAAACACTCAGTTCTTAAAGATTACTGCTTTCACGGACTTCAAAGAAAAGAGTGTCCTGCGGGACCCGTGTCATTCGGACAAAGAATGTGGATTTCAATGGATGAGTGTAATCACCTTGTGTTTGTGTCAAGCAAGATATGTACACTTTCCCACGCTTTTCCTCTGTTAAACTCAGGCTACAGTAATGCTAACAGAATAAATATCAGACAAGCTGTACGCTCAAAATTAAGTATGTAAAATAATTCAAAATCGTACGTACAAAACACGGCGTACTGCACGGCGTAGTGCTAAAGCAGTGATTATTTGCCTAGATTGAAAACCAATATAGCAAATTGGGAGCTTATCCTCATAGTATCACGAGGGTACTGCCGTGACAAAGCAGCAAATGCCTGATGCCTATAACTAAAATGATGTCATGGGGTGTCTTCTGCTTGTACCTGCGTTTCCCTGCGTGGTCGCTATCAATCTGTGCGGCACCCGCGGTGACACCTTCAGCCCTGCTCGTATCTGGTAGAACCTGGGGATGCATACAAAACAACATGAGCGAGCAGGAGCGTCAACACAGGGTGTTATGCAGCTGCTATGCGGGGAGGGATGGCTTTGCTGTGTGACACTATAGCTCAGGGAGCTGGCACGGCCATGTACAGCTAAACTGGTCATGTATTGTTCAAACACACATCAATTATTCATGAAGACGGGATGAAATGTCTGTAAATAATGAAAGAGGCATAATAGTCTAAAGCATATCTATTCAGTTTGTCGGTATCAACCTGAAACAGATAATGGCTGGAATTATATATATTTTATATATATATAAAATGAGAACCCATTACTCATATTATTTGTTCTGTATTACTGTTATTGAGTACAGGGACACAACACATTTCTCTTAATAGGTCACTTTGGCAGCTGAAGTCAATGCAGTGTTGTGTAATGCATATCTTGTTTTTCTGGGGTACCAATGACCAGAGGTGTCAAAAGGACACATAATCAATACTGAAGTAGAAATACAGATACTTGTGTAAATATTTACTCCGGTAAAAGTAAAAGTACAGAAGTACAGGATCTGAAATGTACTGAAGAATAAAAAGTTAAAATAAGATATTTTGTAAGAATGATCTGTTTCTGGGCAAAAGCTAACTGAACCTCAGTCAGGAGGACATTAATGTTTTAATAATATAATCAAATATAATCTTGATAATGTTATTATAATATATCCTGATAGTTTATTACAATAGCTAGGACCCAAAGCTCTTCGCACGAGAGCTCTTCACACAAGGGCAGAATATGTGGGCTAAACTGGATTATTTTTCATTGCTTTGGCCCTACATCGTTCAAATGTCATGGATTGTTTTTTCACAGCCTACCTACAGACCAATTAGCATGTTTACATACTTTTTTTAAAACTGTTCAATTCAAACAATTAAATCACACCAAATACAAAAAAATTGCATAATATCAGGTATAAATCTAAAATGTTTTATGAATTATATAGAACAATTAGACCAATCACAGCTGCTTCCCTATTGTTAGGGATCGATCAGGCATGCCCTATGATACTTTATTTCCTTAGTTTATTGCCCAAGATGACATACTGTACGATGTGATTTGATGTAGATTAGAATCCCTAGATAAATGCAGAAGATAGAGTTGACTAGCATGGCTACTAAATTTCTGAATGGTGTTTACCAATTATTTTTATGTCTCTCGTTTATAATAGCCTATTCTGGTATATCTGAATGAATTACAGTAGCCTATACTTTGGAGCTCTTGGTTTTCGTAATATGAATTGAAAAATCCTTTCTTGTCTGTTTTGTATTGTTACGTAATGCACGTAATTTGCACAAATAGGCCTACCAGGGATAGTGTTTTCTTTTGTTTTTGTCTAATATAGTTAGGTTAAAATCGGTCTTGATGTTATCGAGAAGGCACGCAATTATGAAAAATAAATCAACAATTCCTCTCAATTGTTTTCAAACACATTAACACAAAAGTAACTAGCCTGTTTTGAAAATGTAATGAGTAGAAAGTACAGATGTTTGTGTTAAAATGTAAGGAGTAAAAGTAAAAAGAAATACTTGAGCAAAGATACCTGAAAAAGCTACTTAAGTACAGTACTTAAGTATTTTTACTTAGTTACTTCCCAGTGCCATTGGCCATCGGATAGACATCTTGTGTTTTAAAGACACCGACCCCAAGACATCCAAAGACTCCAAAGGGTTAAATATGGAGGACTCACTGACAACGGGAAATAGGCTGTGAATGCCATTTTATAAATAAGGGAACTGTTGAAAGCATAGGCCTCATTGCCCAGCGAATGTCACAGCAAGCACTTTCATTGGCGATGTGAAGTTATTAGAAGCTTGATGTTTTTCAATTGATACTAAACTAAATGCAGCCGGAGTCATAATTTGAGCATCAGAAGCAATTGAGCACTCTGACTTTGCTTTAGTAAAGGAAACCTCAAAGTTATAGGCCCATTGCCAATATCTGCTTTTTAATTCAAATCCAGACTTTAAAAGTGCTTAAATGTACACTATTGCAAACTGTTTTATTTTTCAGAAGTAAGCTACATAGAATTGTACCATACTGTATTTTGTGTTGAAATGTATTGCTGTCCTTTTGACTAGATGTAATACACAGCATTCAACATCTTTACATAGGTAGAGTGTGGGCGGGGCCTGTTTCCATCGAGATCTCTGCTGCTATCTGGAGCAGCCAGCAAAAACAAACATATTAGTGCACTCAGCTGCTGAACGGATTACCACGATAAGGCTTTACCCTGTCTCATTTGAAAAGAGAAAATAAGTAAAGCTGGCATTTCAGCAAGCCTTTAACCAACCGCTTGCCAGATTAAATCTAGAAGCACGTACATTTAATTTTTTATTCAATTTAAAGGCATGGAAATCATACCCTCATTTGTCAAAACAAGATACAATGTACGTTTATCATTGGAAAGTGGAACGTATAAAGTAAATCTTTGACCTAATACCAAATATGAATATGCTGTAATACTGTATTGCAATATGTTCCACATTGATGTCAATGCCAAATTAGCAATTAGAGGGGAATCAAAATGCAACAAATGCAATGTATTTAATGTCCTTACCCCCTCTGAAAGAGATCCACATTGTGAAACTTGTGCAATTCTATAGAAAACTCCAGTGTTCCCTGTACTTCAGACATGATATAATCCCACTCATCACCTGGAAAAAGAATGGGAGAGAAATATGAATAATCATACAGTATTTACCTCAACATATTTCATTGCTTTGTCAAGTCTCAAGGCAAAATGTTAAAAAAGGTTAAACAAATGTATATGACATCTCATAAGGCAACAATAGTAACCTAGGAGAACTGATACACAAGTAAAATGATAAACATTAACACCACATCAAACAACATTTAGCCTAATTTGACAAATTACTAGCACATCTGGGGAGAAATTACACTTGATCTACTTTCATGAGTTATAACCTATGACGTATGTGTGTAAGACTTACCGGTTGTCTAGTTCAAATAGACCAGTGCATGGTCAATGCATGAATACTGTAACATGTTCTGAAACTCTGTCACCCACCAAAGCATTGGTAGTGTAAATACCACTGTAAACGTAGTGTGTCAAGTGTGTCAAATAACCACTCAGTGGATTCTCTGACGCATTAGTGCAGTTAACTCTGCAACTGTAGTAAAACCTGGAATGTAGTGTCATAAAAGCAAAATTATTATTGCCTTTGAGAATCTTTTAGAAACCTATCATTACAATATTAGCATTTCTGTGCTGAATGTCATTATAGCAAAAAGTATTATTGCTTTTGGTAATCTTTTAGAAGCACACCAGTTGCTGAACTTGGCTGATCACTTGAGCTTCCTAGGATAATGCATATGGTTTAAGACCATACATTATTTTATTTAAACTGTAAGCCTATATACAGTATACATGTTTATTCCGCACTAGAACAGTGGTGCTAGAGAAATCTTTATGTTAAAAGGTTTAATATTTGCCTCCCTAATCAGGCATGTCATGCAGTAATGTGCTAGTTATGGAATAATAAAACAAGCCTATCTGTAGCATGAGTCTATCAGCAAAGCAACCCTCAGCAAGTTTGAACTTCTCTTTCCACAGTGCGTTAACCAAGCGCTAATGAAAGTGGCCTTAGACAATGAGAAAAATGCTACTTAGCTATTCTTGCTGACTCTGTGACTTACATAACAGGCACACACAATGACAACAGGGCTGAACAGTGATTATCAGGAAAGAGCTATTGTGCTGTCAGTAAGACTAATACATAGTGATTGTCACAATGTAATGACCAAATTACAAGTCAGTCCCTCTCCTTAAGACACTGAGAGCAGAACGTATTCAACCGTTTGGTTATTATCTTTCTACAACTAGCCCAGTCTACACTGAACTATTACACCCCTCCCCCAACATTAGCACATTGCTTAGTGTTTTTGTCATATGACTTTCTCCCCTTGTAGTCAAAACAAGCTGATTGCTTCCACTGGAAGGCACTCAAGGAGAGGAGATGTAAATACAGGCCCAAAAACACATCATACGCTCTGCATTCACTCTCACCCTGACCAATAACTGAATCATGTTCTTCCTGTTTACATACAACACAACTGAGGGGGGTCTCCTCTCCCATTATCAATTCTGCTAAAAATGAATCAGTAACCTTATGAAATGCGTGGCCACATATAAGCCTCAGACCAATGTCGCCCCTACGCAGATCATAGCAAAAACAAATAACTATTAAGTAGCGTGTCATTGTGTTTTCCTTTATGAAGTACAGCATAGTAGCCAACTAAACAGTAAGGGAATAGCAGAATAAGTCAGCAAAATGGGAGCAGCATTTAATAGCTAACCAATACAACATCGTTATGGTCACATTATTTTGATTCATATGGACTTGGCCACAGTACTACATCTGCAACCATCTGCATTTCCAATCAACTCAGGAGCTATCAACCCTGATTTCCAACTAACCTATTGTTCACTTGAACGGAAGCTATATCCCGGGGATGACGAAGGTGGAATATGACATCCGCAGAAGAAAATACACCATGCAACACCTGCAACAGTTCTTCTCCACTACAATGCCTGTGTTAGACTAAATGTACATCAGCCAGCTGACCAATTCACCTTGCTCTAGTGATACACTAAATTGTGTGGTAAATACCCTTTTCATCTGGTGTACCCCTCATACACTAGGCCTATGACTGACACTTGCTTTCACATTTGCTTTTTGACTTTCTGTAGTTCCTATATTCATGTTCCTACAAATCAAATATAACTAAAAACATCTAATTATTACAAAATCTTCTGTTGGGTTTCTATTACCGTACATCTATTTTCTGTCTGTTATGTATTTTCAGGGCTTTACAAGGCTCAGGTGGATTAGTAGCCTCTTGACATTTCGGACCTCATTTTAATAATCTCAGGCATTATTTGTTATCCTAAAGAACAACAAAAAAAGAAACAAATGTATAACTGGATATAAAATAAGGATCTTATCATCAGACTTACAGAGGCATAGATGTCATCGTGACACAGGAAGCCATTGTGCAATCACTGGAAGCTGCATGTATGCACAGCTCAGAGCACCGGAAATTATGGTTAGAACATCTCAGCTGTATTCTGCTGATTAATGGCCAGGTCCCTCTGCTGAATATAATGAAGCACTATCAATGAATATAGAGGCATGTTAAACAGTGCATTACACAACCCATTCCATGGTGACTTCTCCCCTTCCATGTCTGTCTGGAGTACCAAGCATAGATACTTTGTTGAAGTTGTGCTGTTTAATGTTTGGCTAGACTCTCTCTCTCTCTCTCTCTCTCTCTCTCTCGCTCTGTCTCTCTCACACACACACACACATACACAGATACAGTAGATAGAGATAGATACTTGCATGTTTTGTATATAAGTACAATACTACAGTATCTAGTTAGCTATATGATCACTTGCATGTGCTTTGTATGAGCCAAAAGGTGATTATAGGCTATACGGTTATACTGTCCTGCTATCAATATTTTATTAGCATGACTGTGAATGTGCTTTTCTGTATAGTAGCCCATTGTAGACTATTATTATAAATTCAGTGGCATGAGTGACATTATTCAATAAAATAAGGTTTGACCTCCATAAATCTATTCCATGACTCTACAATGTTTATTTGCTTGTGCAACCAGTAGTTTATGTCCCACAGGCACAGTAGGCTATGGTACGTGAGTTGATCTCTGATAAGCTTGGTATCAACCATGTATCAACCATGACATTCATTTGCCAATTAATAGTCCAGGCTTACGCAAAATAATGTTACGCTCGTTCATCAAGATTTGAGTCTGCGATAAGCTTCTCATGTTTTCACACACACACACACACAGCCGGTTAAGACATCCCATAAGAGAAAAAATAGTACTGCACGTGTACGGTAGGCTACAGAAAAGCCTTACCTTAGCAATGATGTCGCCGAGCTTTAATTTGTTATCCAGGAGGTTTTTAGATCTGCTATCTGCGGACCTTTCGCACTGTAACTGTTCGTTGATGGCTTGCAGATGTGCGACTTCAATGCGCTGCCACAATGTTTATTTCCGTGTATCGGTGCTCACCGCTTCTCCTTGCTGCTGCTGTTGCCATGGTTATTCATCCACCCCTGTGCCTGTGCATTATGCAGTCACCCCCCCCCCCCTTCTTTTTCTCTCTCCCTCTCTCTATAGCTCCCTCCCTCTCTCTCTCTCTCTCTCTGTCGCTTCAACGGGGATTTCAATTTATGAAAGTGCTGCGTCTGTCTCGAGATTTAGTATTGAGATTTAGCGCTGTGTTTATCCTCCGTGTCTGCAGCGCTTGACAGAAAATAGTAACACAGAGAATACTAATGGTCAGCACAGCAGCACGCAAGGACTGTGTGTCCTGCCCCACTACTCTGCGTCCACGGCGAGCTGACGTCACAGAGTGATGTTGAAAAGTAAATAGGCTACTGACTATTTATTTTCATTTTACATAAACAAGATGTACAATATGTTTTTGATAGAATAGGCTATACCTCTGCTACGCTGTAACGTTTTTACAATCACACACAAAGAAAAAGATTGTGTTTTTAGGTTATAGGCTATATGATTATGGGCTGATGGTCACATACAGTCCATAGAATGTGGTAGCAACCTATGGATGTCCTAAATGCAAGTCAACATTTGTTTGGAAGAAAGAAAGGAAGTGGATAACACGGCACCTCCAATCCCTGCATCACTTGTTCTTGGCAGTACAGGTATTGCAATTAAGTGCCATCTGTTCTCACAGAATATCTCAGCACAGACTGAGCTATTTGTTATAGAACTTGTGCATTATGTAACTTCAGTTGATTTTGGTTTGGTTTTTATTTGTTTGTTTTTTAACACTGGGCTTTGTTTGTTTGTTATTTTGTATTTTTATTTATTATATTTTTTTCTGAATTAGTTCCAATAATGCAATGAATGCACTTGGGCTTGAACTGTTTATGTTTGATTGCAGAAACACCTTTCTCTTTCTATTCTCAACGTCAGTAGCTTTGTCTCTGCTATGGCATTATGCCACAAGACAGAGCACTCTTGCTTAAGGACAGCCCTATATTGATTATTTTTCTTCTTTTCTCCTTCCTTTTTTCCAGACGCTTGTTTGTGCCCAGACAACTATAGCCTGAGCAAACTCAAAAGCCATGGTAGCACTGAATAAACCAGTTCCCACAGTCAACATGGTCAGTTAAAGGGACACCCCTCTTTGAGCCTGGAATTAACCTTAAAGCTGCACTACAAATGTGTTGCTGTGTTGGTTTGAAACTCCTATACAACTCATAGGCCTACAACATGCTACCCCTATTTGACCACCATTGACGAGTGTGGCTCGATTGAGTCTACATGGATGGATATGTAGGCTATATAGTCCTAATTCAGTTTGGGTGATGTCTTAATTCTATTAATATTAATTTTAAAAATGTGGTTGAGCCCTGGAGTTAGGGTGAAACAGATTGATAGTGGATTTTAACATGGCTAATATATAAATAGCTGTGCACTCGTTCCACAATAGACCTGAGCTATACTTGGACTGCACAGTGCCTGCATGTGACTCTGGTCATGGCTGGGCTGATCATGAGGCTATAGCTGCCTGGATGGATAATCACACCTTGTTTTCCCTCTTCCCCACGCCTGCACTGTCTCTGGCTGTATTTTCATTGAAGACCTCAGCTCTCAATTACCCTGTCTGCGCACATGATCTCTCCCAAGGGTCTTTGAGGGGAGACAGTCACTGTATCATGTTACCCTCACCAGCTGAAAACTTCATAGATGGTGTGGCTACAAAGGCTCTATTGATCCAAGTAACATGATATGGACACAAATATTTTATCTTTGACGTTACATTGCTGCTTGTAGTAATTTGCAGTTTCAGGTTGCTGTAAGCGACCTCTGATAGGAAACTGCTATCCTTTAATTATTTCACATCCCGTAGTAACAGTTTTGAAACAACAATACAATAAAAAATGTATTTGTGTGCATGCTCATCAAAGTGGAAGTGTTCATTTTGCATGTTGACAGCAGTGGTAATGGGCTTTTTCATTCATTTAAGAATGACTTTCTCTTTAAAGATACAAATTCAATTCCTAAGTGTCAGACACAAATGACACTCAATTAGTGGTAATTATGGAGCTCTACCTACAGGCACAGCAAATCACAATGCACTGCATTGAGCTATGGGACAGTACAGTACATGCAATGTTTGTTGAAGGGCAATCTGAAAATAAGATGATCATTGACAGATTCTAAAGTGTATAATGTCCTTACTGTGAGTAAAGCCACATGATAAAATGTATTAATAGTAAAACATGTAAACTTGAACTTACTATTAGCCTAATATGTGTTCTCAAACCATGACACCTTGGGATAGTGTACAGGAAATCTACTTATGCACAGGAAGGGTAATGTTCGTCCTTGTCCATCTGGTGATTTTATTTTAAGCACCCAGTTGCAGAAACTTTAAAATTGCAGTGATTTATTGATGACAGGGTTTGAGGAAACAGAATGCACAAATAATCTAGGATATAGACAAGATTATCTAGCTGTGGGCAGACACGTGACACTGTATTTATCACATGAAGGGATAATTACAGATTGGGGACAGGTGTGGTAAAAATACACGGAGCAGGGGATATGGTGAGGACATCTACAGGTTGGGAGGTGAAGTGCAGGAACAGGAGACATGGACAAACCCAGAGAGAGGCACGACTACTCACTGACTTTTGTCACTACCACTGACAAAAATACAATGTGTGTACAAAGTGATTGCTGCAACTACATTAACAAAGAAGGTTCAGAAGGTCTGTGCAATTGCATTGTGCAATACTAGCACTTACTGTACAGTAGTTGCTATATGACAGGCTTCCTGCCCAGCCATAATGCCTCAAAACAATCAGCCAGCCGTACAGTGCATTTTAGCTAAGTGTTCGTTAGCCCTTCAAGCACCAGCGTATGTGCATGAGCATGAAGATGAAACACATCACACATCCCATCCCTCAAGCATTTACACACGCTGCAGGCTAAGGAAACAGCAGGCTTCCTTGAGGCCATTACAGGTAATAACACGGCTCGCTTCTTGTCAACATCAGATGCATTCTTCATGATTTTGAAATCCACATTTCATCGCTGGCTGTCAATAGTAGTCCTTCTTCCCCAGTGTGACGATAATTATTAGCAGAATTACATAGAGTCCACACATGTTATTATGTTAGCGCTGGTAAGAGCAAAGACTGGCAGGTCCAGAGGTTTCACCACCTTCTTTTTTAAGTGTCGGTAATAAAATTGAGTTGCCACCTCCTGCAGCCCTCCTGGCCAATAGGAACACAATGTACAAGGTTTTACGTGTTCCCACAAAGAAGTGTGGGCATCCCTTGCATGGCTTCTCCCAGTTAGTCCTCGACATGCACAGGTAGGACTGACTTCATGTTGGCATCTGTCTCAGCTCATCTGTTTCACTGATCTCCAAGCCTGCCAGTCTCCCACCAAGGAAAGGGAGAGAAACATGGCAACCCACAGCTCCAACCTGTCCAGGTAAATCAATCAAATATGTTGGTCTCTCGTGATTACAGTGAAGCTTGTGGTCTGGCACTAGTGCAGTAGGTAAACACAGCACTTAGATTGTCATTCAATAGGTGGACTATAGTGTTCATTCTCTTGCATACATTGTTGTTGTGTGAAGACACAGAGTTTAGAAAAGCATGCTCTTCTCAGAGTCACTAAATGTATTTAATGTAAAAAATATTGTAAGGGTGAAGTGTAAAGCTACAAAGCATGGGCCATGAGCTTTTTATTCAACTGCAATAATAGCCAATATACCATGTATCTATATCTTATATATATATATATATATATATATATATATATATAACTGTATATTGCTGTTGTTGACTCATGTCAGTACTGTATAATGTATTGTATACCATGTATCTATATGTCTTCCAATGTATCTTTATTTTACAATAGAAAAAATCATATGTGTTTACAGTGTTCACAGTCAGTGCTATCCTCTAAGAGATATGTATTGTAGGAAGATTCTCATTTGGCTATCTCCTCTCAATTGGCCTGCTCACTCATATGCTGTCTGTTAGGGTGGGTGTTTCAACAAGGAAATTCAAAAATGCTCTAAAGCCAATGTTGGGTTCTTATTCCTTGGCATTACATTTGTCTTTGTTGAGTGTATCTGGTCGGACCTCCAGAAATACCCACATATTAATAACAATAATAATAATAATAATAATAAACTTTATTTGTATAGCACTATTCATACATGAAATGCAGCTCAAAGTGCTTTACA
>JAODTR010081263.1:0-14762 GCA_025399935.1 Amblyopsis rosae | reverse complement strand
TGTGTGTGTATGTATGTATGTATGTATGTATGTATGTATGTATGTATGTATGTATGTATGTATGTATGTATGTATATGTATATGTATAGATAGATAGATAGATAGATAGATATATAGACATTGTCCGAGCATGTCCAAGAACACCATTTTGTGAATGACAGACATTAGGAATGTGAAAGTGCCGTTGCGACACCATCTTTGCTATTACTACGTATATCAGGCCAAGATTCCAGGTGGACTACACAAGTAGGCTATCTGCATTAAAATGTAAAATTACTTCTACAGACATCAAGTTGCACTGTGTTCATCTGCATGAATAGCACAAACTTCCCTAATTTCAACCACTAGGAGGAGACTATCTTTAATAAAAAATAAACCAACCTATAAATACTGTAGCAAGTTTTTTATTTTGTTAACACTAGCATGTTTTAGATAAATGAGAAGGAAAAATGTAGATACTCACACAATCCCCGATCCACATTTGTCACAGATAGGTAGCTTATCCATGTTTCCGACTGATGAGCCTATTTTAGTTGTAGGAGGTCTTACACTTCTAAACCCCGACGGTTTCTCAGTGTCATCTAAAGGTGAAATGCACGCACACACAACATTGTTTTTGCTATGCATTACAATACAAGGATTTTGTATGCAATGCGTATTATAAATATGGGAACTTGATAAAGAAGATTGTCAAATAGCTGTATGTAAATTCAGTTAATTTATACTCACTGTGATTCTGAAGGGACAAGGAAGATATTACAAAAAGGTCAATAGAGACCATCATTAATACCTGTATCAAGAATCTCCTGAAGCACTTTGAATGAAGCTGACTGTCGAGGAGGCTCATCAGAGTCCTGGTTTTCCTGTAGCATTTTGTAGACCTCTGAATCTGCTGCTATAGGTGGTCGTTTCCCTGCTTTAGATGGGTCAGGTCTACAAAAGGGAATAAGAGCATTAGCCTACCATAGGGGTGAATCAATACTTTGTGTCATTACAATATTGCTAAAATAGCCATTTTAATTCTGTATTACAAAACAAGAAAACTATATTGGTTGACCCAAATGGCCGTGAAATACAGTATATCAACAGTAAGCCTGCAGGAAGTTTACCCAAGTTAAAACTGCACATTTTTGCCTTTTATTGTGAGCAGTCCAACCACTATTTGCATACAAGGTGCATAGTAGAAGTCTTAGATATTTTACTTCAGCAGTGTTTATATATTTGCCTTCATTTATATTTCATCACTTTGGATAAAACATCAGCTAAATTTGCCTTTTTGTAATATTTCTAAAGCAATTTGAAGATGGCAAGTCAAGACCTGTCAATACGAATTCAGAAGTGGTCCAACTTACATGTTGCCGGGATCACTGGCTGTAACACTATTTTTAACTTCGTCTACAGTTGTGTTGAAGTCCTTAATCTTCTCTGAGGAGTAGAGACCAGCAGGATTGTTGTATTGGTTGGTGATCACTTTGGGACCGAGCCCAGCGAATGGTAGAGCACTCCTGTTGTGAGCCGAGCCTATGAGTTTGACCTCCTGTAAAAAGCACATCAAACAGTTACTACTCACAGTATTGTGGGCAACCATGACAACAACCATGAATAGAGCTGGAGAGTTTGAATATCCATTATACAAATTGTGAGTATGAAATGGTCACACTGCCTGAAAAACATGCACACAGAAGTCACCAATTTAAATTGGAACAACCAATGAAGCATTCAGGTAACAATGTTTTGTAGAGCCAATGTTTAGTTGGACATCACATGATACACATCCAACCCCTTTGCAATTGAACGCATTAATGTACACAAAACTATTACACAAAATCTCCTATTAGTTGGGGACACATTTGAATATACTTAAGTTCACCTGTAGGCTTCAACTGTTGCCCATATTAAGCTACAAACATACATAATAATAATACGTATAATAATTCTGCTTGAATACATAAAAAAATAAAAAATTCAACCAGACCAACTTATTGTCTGTGGAGGCATGACAAGTCATGCCTTGGGCATTTACAAGCAAGCACATGAATCCACAAAACCTTGCTCATGCCTCACTGTGAGAACACAACATGCCCATGCTTCAGACATTTACATGAACAAACTGGCCACTCTTCTGTGAAGCAACAACGAAGTAAGCTGAAGTGACAAAACAGCCATAGGAAATGTCATCATTGCTTCAGAAGCAAAACTAAATTAACAGTTATACAATGCATACAAGTGGTAGGCTCAACAACATTTAGTGCTTGAAGTGATTGAAGCATGACAACACTATAGTTGTGACCTGTGAAAGTTGAAGAAACTGGGACATCCCACTTTCCTACATGAGTCACAGTTTGACCTCATCTTTCCACACAGCGGGCAGGAACTGATTCTTGTGTCTGAACTTGGCTGATAAACTACCGTCTCCTAGGAAACCTCCTGTTGGGAAGTAAACATTGACTTCATCCTTGGCGGTTTCAGAAACCCCACGTGTTTGCTGGCATATGAGGCATCCAAAAACATGGCTGTCTGTGCATGGAGTTCCCAGGCATGTCTAAATGACAGCTGCAGGAGTGATTTCAAACAGCTAATGTCCTACACCTATGTTTGATGTTGAGTCATAAGACACACCTGTGCCTCTGATGCAAGATTCATCTTGTAGGGGTTTGATTTTCCTTCTTCAGTTGATAGCGGTGACCATAATTTACTTTCTGACCTGAAAATAGGCAAACAGTATTTATTATTTACAGAATTATGTAATTGTACAGTAAATAACATAACCACTAATATGTGCAAAACGGTCTGGGGATTAGGAATTGCTCTTAGATTGTGCTGAGGTCATTTTTCACTTCACTGTACTGTAGCACAGTCCTTCAGACTCAACTTACCTCTCATTCAACTGCAACTCTGAACCAGCAATTTGCAAACATGCCTCTGTTCTTCTTACCGACAACATCATAAGGAATTACAGTATGGTAAATGATTGCGTCTCAAATTACAGAGAGATGCTAAACCAGTGCATTTATTGCTTTTCCAAGACACGAACAAACAAAACCACATCAGCCTCCGCACAGCTGTACCATATCTTAGCTGTCTCTTATTGCAGATATATTTGAAGGCCCGAGGCAACGTAGATCAGACATGACCACACACTACAGCCATACCTGTCTACGGAGAGAACCATCTCCTCCAGACAGCCCTTGATCTTGTTCTGGGCTTGTAAATGTGTCATATTCTCTGTAGCCTCACCATCAATGGCCAAGATCATGTCCCCGATACACAGGTTTGCTTGGGCGGCTTTACTTCCAGGAGTAACCTACATCATAGGAATATACATAATAACAATACATTATATTACGTTTATTTGAGAATAGCCGGCACACTGTTGCTCATCTAACATTTATCGGCACAATTCTTATTCTTATTTCTTATTCAGACTTGATCATTTACAGTAACATGGGTAAAGCCGTGTGGATCCTGAGCCTCAGGAGACACCTGGCTCTGGCTTGTTCCCGGCATTTACTGTATAATAAGGGCGGAGTGGAGCACTGCAAAAACATTTATGGCTGTGGAGTGTGGATTGCCAGCATTATCGAATGCGTGCATGTTTCGAATAGTTAAAAGGTATTGTCTCAATACGCCTACAGGCCTAACTGTGTTAAACCAATAGTTTATCGGATTACGTTTCGCAAAATACAGGAGCCGAATTGAGCTTTCCGAGACAAAGCCCTAGAATAACAATTAAATCGTAAGAATACCGTTTTGACATAAATCATTCATTGTTGCGATAGGCTATGCTGTAGAATAAATCATAAAAACGTGCCTAGATTATTGTGCGAGGTAGAGAATTAGATACCTTTGAAAACAAAAACGTTTAACGTTTGCTTTACTTTACAATTACTTTAGAATAATGTGGCCCAGGTGCAAGTTTTAGCCGCGTCCGCGCGGGGCAGGTCGTACATTCAAGTGAACACTTACTTACCCGTGATATCGTCAAGGGTTGCTCGAAGTCTTTTCCCCCGACGAGACGGAATCCCCAAGGTCCGGGCCCTTCCATTACTACACGCAGAGGCATACTTACTGTTTTGCAGAAGTTGCGACCGGACCTGCGTGAAAATGATTTCTTACAGAATCCGCCGACACCCTACTAAAAAATGACACGCACTTATCATATATTCTGCGAGTTTCTTTCCAACCTTAGGAAAGGGGCGGCTCCTGCAATGGAGTTGGACGAATAGATTGTGAAGGTAACTGGGCGAATAGAGGAGCCAATGTTTGTTTAAGGATGTAGTTATACCGTTACGTCAGCCTATTATATTCCAGTTTACCATTTATGGTAGAGCCAAATCCCAGGATGTGGAATGCGCCGCTCCCAGTGGCCAGCACTGGATTCCTTCAAGAGATAGTTTTTATCTAATAGGACAAATGCACTGTGTGTAGTCTTGTGCGCGTCATAGGTAGACTAGCTCAGAATCTACAATAGCCTGCTGTGTGGGGCATAAACTACATAGTTTCACGTCTGGGCTAAATAAAACGAAACTTTATTTGAACTGCAGTTGGGAATAGCCTACAGACATAAACCAAGGGTTGGTCATGCACTGTCTGATTATAGCATTGGTGTAGCCAGAGAAGCCAACCATGAACCATCTATCAAGAACTATCATTACTGCTAATAATCTGAGCAAAAGTGGATTGTTTAATAATTTAAAAGAAAACACCTACACGTTTAAGTTGCAAACATTCATAATATTCTACTGTCTTTACCACAATTAACATTTGTAGGATGCATATTTTACATAGTTCATGCTTGACTGTTTACGGTTTTATTTGCCTTTCAAGTCAGAAATATGCTAAGCAAAATGCCATAGCCTATAGATAATTATTTATATACGCTATATCTTATTTAGCATTTTTAGAGTGTTTATTTACTGTATAAATGAAGGTTCATAATACTTCAAGTGTCTTCGAGTGATTTATTAAATATTGCATAATATCGAAATCACAGCAGTGTATAATCTTCATTTAATATTGTCAATGTAACAGCACTGCAAATTGTAGCAAACAAACCAAACCTGCAGACTTGCAAGTTGTGTCTCAGCAAAGTAATGAATCCATTCTTATGATTATTAATGAAGCATTGTGTCACACATTAGATACCTGCACAGCAACTGACAGTAACTGACAAGTTCTTTAGTAAATGCTTTCCTGTCACACAGACTAGGGCAATGGTGGTACAAATGTGAATATTCAACATGCCCCAGATAGACTGCACTTACACAGTGACTACACTGGTAATCAAAAATATAAGAAAATGAAAATGAGGCACATTTTGACATTAAATATAAGCTGTAACACTCCTCACAAATGGCAGCGTAATGTTCGCTATACTGCAATGGGTCGCTCTGTGCTTTGTCAAATTCTTCAGGTAAAGTAACATGTAAAACTTGAGAGCTTACTTTCACTTTCCCATCAGCAACCTATGTCTATTTTACATATTTACAATCTTTATTGTGCAATGCCACTCAATGCATGTTCAGATCTAAATATCTGCTATATCATATTTTTTACATGTGTACAGTGCCAAACATTCATACCGTCACTCTGTAATGTTTTATGTAATGTATTTCCAGAACATTATATTGTTGAATTATGACCAAAACATAAACAGGCACACATTTGTTTAAGATTTAGATGGGCTGCACCTCTACAAACAGGCTTACCATGTCGTTGTTTTAATTTTTTGAATAACCGCACATTGCCATTATCGGTAAACATTGGTTATTGCAATTGCTGCATCTTACTGGCTGAAATTGGTACAAAGTGAAGCCATTTACTATATTTTGTATATGGCAAGTGATATCACCTCACACTTTTATATTTTAGTGTTTGGTTACTCAGATCATAGAGTCCATCATGTACAATACATTGCAGAGACAGGCCAACCAATCAGCACTTTCTTAGAACAATCATTTACAAATGAATAAAATGAAAACACTATAAAACATGCCTCCATTGTGTAATAAACAACCCACTAGACATACAGTATAAAGAGTGAGATCATGTTTTTCAATCTTGTCATGAAAACATTCCCCTCAAATAAAAAAAGGAAGAACTGTCAGCGCTGCTTTCCATAGAATGAATCTGTGACAGGGTCTGAAAAACTTAGTGATACATAAGAATTATATTTGTCATTAATTGGTAGCTGCATCAAAGCATATTCCATAAATGTTTATCATCATTCCACAGCTGTAGCCAACACAATCACGTGAAAGTAATTAAAACAATATACTGTATAGATAATACTATGCTTGTTAGAAACATGAACTGATGAAAACCTCTTTGAACGATTTTGTTTATGAGTAATCTAAAGAACCATTCAAATGTATATACTGATAGTTTGGCTATATTATATTTTAGTTCTTCAATTATTAAAGTATGTGCTTGACTGCACATCCAGACTCCATCTCCTGTAGGGGCTTCACCACAGCACAATTCAAATAGTGTAGTTAGTATTTCACTACAATACTATATTTCAGTTCAAAGTATAAAAGAGAAAATCCAAGGCATATTCTGAATACATTTAGAAACAGAATAATATTAGAAGAATAAAACATTACAAAATAAAAAAAGACTAGCAGCAATCCTTAATGGTGCATGCATATGATAGAAATTACAACCATTTTTACGTAATATTAGTGGGTCTTGAATGATCTGCTTTTTTGCTTTGAACTGATATTGACCAGTGTCCAGGAAGCACTGGCGTAACGCCAAGGTGAGTTGCTTCCTGTTTTCACATTGTTTTACTTTCTCTAACAGTCCTGTGCTGTCAGCACATAACAGTATAGCATTCCTAGCAGGCTGAAAAGTGGATAAGAGTGGTGAGAAAACTGACTGAAAATAAAGTAAAGAAAGTCCCTCACTGATATATTTTAATGTGCTGTTTTTCAGTTGAAAGAGATGTATGGTGCCAGAGAGGGCTTCTCAGTGTCTGAGCATCATGCTCTCTGATTTGTCCATCTCTGGGATTTATTTAGCATACTCTACTGATGACGATCACCTAGATACATTATGTAATCATTCAAATAACCGCCACGATAAGAAACTTGTACATATATTACTTTTGAAAATACACACCATATTTGGAAGGCCTCTGAAAGGTTTCTGTACACATTTACAGTACATGGCTAAAACATACGATTTCAAAATTAAAGGCTTGGTTAATATCTGAACATGGAAAAATCAGTACTGTATAGTAAGATTGGTAAATTGGCTTTCATTTACTAGATGAAACTTGAGTTGAGTGTCACTATGATTTGTACAATTATATGCTGTAGGGGAACCTCCCAAAATGACCAAACAGGAAGTGAATTGCTACCACGCCTGTCCTGTGGTTGAATCCAGGCTAGTTAAAGCAGCCATCTCCCACCAGCTACCTTACAGGAATTGTCCATGGTCATTAGAGCTACAAATTTACTCTAATGCTATGGTTAAGGTTGAAAGAGGGCTACATACTTGACATATTTGCAGCGTCAGAGTCAAAATACATACAGTATGTGACAACATGAGACCATAAGGACATTTGGAGGCCATTGGGTCCATTATAATACCAATGTTTCACAACTCACAATTTGATACATATACAGATTGTCTTTAAAAAGGAGACAGAAACAAATTAGGTTTTCTTTAGAAAACATAATTTAAGGGCTTTAACACGCGTTCCCGTTATCAGATCAGATGTATAATTTGTTTCATAAGTTCATAAAAGAAATCCTGGAAGGTAGCTGATGTCACAACCCAACTATAAACATTTTAAAATCCCCAAGTCCAATTCAGGACATGAGATCCAATCTTTAATCCAACTTTGCTGCTGACCTCTAAAGTGAGGTGGTGTGTAAAACACTTGTTTATCATAAATTACACTGAAACACATGAGCTCCCTATATGTACAATAACATTGAGTGTCATTCTAACATTATGTCTTTGCCAAGTAGTGTGATGATTTAGCCAGCGTTTACACTGTACTGGTCTTGGCAGTGACTCTTCCTCTTCCTCTCTTTGACATACCTCAAACAACAACTAATCACTTCCCAAAACAAATGGATTCGCCTGGCTATGGACTATGCTAACCAACAGTCATGCGCATTAGTAGTTCTCGCTCTAGCTTGACAGGCAAAAGTGTGTTAGGGATTACAAATACATCCTTAGTTTATCAGTTTATCATTTCACCTCCTTCACATAATTCCCTGGGAAAGTGCCAAACTGTTTGGTCCTCTTCGAGGTACCTGCAGAAGAGAGTGGAAACAGAGTATGAATATTTTGTTCACACGTTGTGCATGATTGAAATGTTGGGGTCAAAGCTAACATCCTTTGATATCTGACAGGGAATACCTCCACCACCCCCTTTCCATCACACACACGCACACACAAACACATCTCATCTCACCCTCCCCCTCCAATGTGTTTTCTCACAACAGTGAACTGTGTTTGTGAGAGCTATCACAACTGAGGAATGAACGCTGGAAGTATATTAAAGTGTGTGAGGCGAGCTTGCACTGCCATTGTGAAGAAACCCCATACAGATGGATGTGACACAGTGCCTATGACTACATCCTGGTGCTATAGATGGATATGACACAGTGCCTATGACTACATCCTGGTGCTATAGATGGATATGACACAGTGCCTATGACTACATCCTGGCGCTATAGATGGATGTGACACAGTGCATATGACTACATCCTGGCGCTATAGATGGATATGACACAGTGCATATGACTACATCCTGGTACTATAGATGGATGTGACACAGTGCATATGACTACATCCTGGTACTACAGATGGATGTGACACAGTGCATATGACTACATCCTGGTGGAATCCAGGCCAAAGCCTGCGCCACATACCAACGAACCAGCCGTCATCGCACTTCTCCATGACGCTGACGAGATCTCCCTCCTGCAGCTCCAGCTCATCCTCGTTCTGTGGCACGTAACTGTACAAGGCCTGGAAGCTGCAGGGGCACATGATTGGACTAATATGAAGACAGACGCAGGTGCGTTCAAGCGAAGCAGCAACACAAGCAAACTGCTTCAAGGTGTATTTGATTTGACCTGCTTACTGATATTACCACATCAAATTACAACACACACAAAACAGCATCCAGACCTGCTACACTATACTGTAGAACTCATCTATACAATGACGTTGTGACCGTTTAAATCGGCAAAGAAAATAAACGCTAAATGTTGTGAATGGTGTTGAACAGTAGGCGGCGCTACATATGTAAACATATAGACCGCCCAACGGGCGTGACTGCGGCTGCTTTACTCACATTCCGCAGCTGAGGCGGCTTGGCTCCGGACTGCTGCTGCTGCTGCTGTGGGACTGGGGTTGCTGGGAAATGATGAGAGACTGTTTACTGGGGTGCAGGGCCAGTCTGTGGCTAGAGTCACGGGGCTGGGCCAGAGCGCTGCAGTACCTCGCGGAGGTCTCAGCTATGTTCATGATCTCATTACACACCGCCTCCTGGTGCAGCAGTCACAGAGAGGAGGCCCGCCAGGACGTCCCATGTCACGTGACACAAACGGGGGAGGCGGTGTTGAAGGAGAGCGGCGGGTGGGGAGGGGCGGGGGGCAGCGGTGGTGAAGAGTTATATGACGGGAGCAAACAGGAGGCGGATCCGTTACATTAGGTAGGAAAGGGGAGGGGTCCGTAAGAAAGGGGAGGGGTCCATAGGAAAGAGGAGGGGTCCATAGGAAAGGGGATGGGTCCGTTAGAAAGGGGAGGGGTCCATAGGAAAGGGGAGGGGTCCGTTAGAAGTCAGGGAAGCCGTGTAAAGCAGGTTCCAAGACGCCAGGCGGGAGGCATGGAAGAACAAGAGACACCAGAGTGAGCCAGATGTGTGGCGGGAAATGGAAGAGTTAGTTCACTTGTGATATGTGATTGATCAGGGGGCATGCAGGACAGAGACCACCCAGAATGGAAAAGTCTCGACGACAGTTGGATGAGGTGAGTTAAATGTGTCATTGAATGTGTGAAAGTGTTAAATAGGTTCTGCTCACTTGGCTTAAAACAACATCACATGTGGAGTACTGTATGAAACTCTATAGCTAGCTGGGGACTGCCTCCTTACCGCAAATGAATTAGCATTGTTGTTATCCTGGATGTCGAACAGCATGACCGGGCTTCTGGAGGTCATTCCATGGTAGTCCGTCTCATTCTTGGCAGGCTGGAAGAGAGGCAGAGCACTACATTTCAGAGTCACAGCCACTGTGTCAGTTGGACAATGAAAGCGCTGCTGTGAAAGTCGAATGGAGCATCCTTTGCAGGTGTCAAGGTTCAGGCAACCAGTGAAGTGAGTCAGAACAACATTAGATCCCTGCCAGTGAATTGTCAGAAATAAACAAAGGCTACAGTATGTAATTAGGGAAAGAATTAGGTCAACACATCACAAACCAACCCGCACACACATACCCAAACCACATCCAAATTACCTCACATCTGGATATCATGGTGGGTTATTATGTCATTTAAAAACATAATCTGAGACTAAATACAGTGTAAACATTCTATCTTTTGTAAACAAGGCCCCTAAAAGCAATTACAAGTATATTCATCAGGCATCGTAAGCCAACTAGATTTCAAAGGGATCTTGACGACACATGCTTGATGAGTTATTCCACCACAGGTCATTTCAGACCAAATGAGCTTCTAGAAAACCAAGCCCTGAGTCGACAGTATTACACCGACTGGATGGCATTTAGTTAACTGTTATTCATGTTAGAATAGATACTGTTACATAGCAAAAGTTAAACCTGTACATAACCATAGCCTGCTTAACACTCTAAAACACACATCCATGTTAGTATAGTGCACACGCAAACACCATGCAGCGTTGAAGTCAGGTCAGAATCAACAGAGTGAATATCTTCCTGTAACAACCCATTAGAACTAGCAATCCACCCAGTGCTTAAGCCACAGCCCTTCTACGCTGCACGTGTGTGTGTGTGTGTGTGTGTGTGTGCGTGCGTGTGCGTGCTGAGCACACCACCACAAGCGGCCGTGCCTCGGAGGGATGCAACACTGCACACACCGCTCGGCACGGCAGGTACCTCTGTAGGGCCACGTGGGGCATAGGGGCTGCCCGCCCCACCGCGTGCCTCCGCTCCTACACTCTCCGCCCTCAGCCAGCCGTCCAGAACCGCGCCCCCGCTGGGGCTCAGGCTGCGCGAGGGCCCGGGGGAGGGGGGCCAGAGCAGAAAGTCCTGGCCTTGGGGAGGGGTGAGGGCCAGGGAGGGCGTGGCCGAGCCGGGCCTGGGGGGGTATGGCGGGGGCAGCGGGGAGGCGGAGGGCGAGGCCGTCAGCGACGGGGGCAGGTACTCCCCCCAGCGGTAGCCGGAGCTGGGCGGCGGGGGGAGGGGCGGGGTGGGGGCGGCCGAGGGGGGGCTGCCGCCCCCGCCCACCGTCAGGGAGATCCACTCAGAGGAGACGGCGTGCACCTCTGGCGAGACAGAGCGCCGCGCGGAACGGGGGAGGGGCAGGGGGGAGGTGGTCAGCCGGTTAGGGAACAGCTTTGGTGGGATGTGGGGGGGAAGGGGGGGGGGACAGAAAGACCGAGATGAGGGCCAGGAACCAGGAGTAAAGCACAGGAAGGACACGGGTCACGGGTCCCCCTGGGTCATAAACTCAACATGGAGCTGTGGAGTGAGTGGGAGGAGTCTCGTTACCATGTGACCCCCGAGAAGGGGTCGGGGGTTGGGGGAAGTTGGGGTCCTCTTACCTGTGGAGATGCGTTGGTGCTGCGTTGAGGCGACTGGCTGAGGGGCAGGTCGGGGTAGTCCACGCCGTTCTTGACGCGGGGCCGCCTGTGCACCTCTATGTAGGTGACGGGAAAGATGCCTTGCCGGTTTGTGCCGGAGATCTTGCCCTCGTACCAGTTCTCGTCCACCCGGCGAATCAGCGTGATGCGTTCTCCCTGCGCATGAACAACAGGTGTGTGAGCTCCCAGACCCCCAGGTAACATCTCACTGTAATGACCTGTTCCTGTCCTGCACCTTTCTGAAAGACATCTCCACCACGGTGTCCCCGCTGAAGTTGAAGCGGGCGATAGCCTCCCCGTACTCCAGCACCTGCACGGGGGCACTTTTCTTAGGCTGGGCCTTCTCTGTCGGGGGCAGGAGCTGAGGAAATAGATTAAGGCTAGGTGTGAGGTACTTTAAGAGGTTTTAAACACAGCACACAGCGAAGTGCTAACAAGATGACTTACTATTTCCTGTACAAAGCTTTGATGTCAGTGCGTTGCATAATAAGAAACAAATTAGATATACTGTGAACTTTCTCTGTAGAAGATATAGTCACTGCATGTTACAGTACGTACCTCGACGTAACTTCGTGGGAAAATTCCCACTCTTCCGTGATGTTCCCCTTCATACCAGTTCTGATCCACCTGTCGAATGATGTACACAACATCTCCCTTTTGAAATGGTAACTCCCTAAAAAAGTAGAAAAAATGTGTATAGGAATGATGTGGCTTTGGTCAAATAAACACCAACTGTAAGTGAAATGGCCTGACGCTGCCATTGCTGATTATACTGTTTATGCATTTAACATTCGCAAAGAAATAATTGCTCCATTGCAGTATGTGATGAATCAGAAACTATTTTATTACACCCTCTATTGAATTCCATTGTTTCTCCAACATACATTTAAACTGTCTACAAAGCTGAATGATGTCAGCATGTGGAAATAAAAGTTCAATATAGTCTAAAATATATCTTAAAACTGCATACATCATTATATAGTTGCAATTAACTGCTATTATTTAGGCTGTACAGTAGTTTAAATGAGATGTTTGAAACTATCTCTCTTAAAAAAAGTCTACACATTTGCCAAACTCCAAACATCACATGAAAGCTCCAGCTAATGGGCGTACACATATCCGTGAAAGCTTATATTTCTCTGTAGCTTTGAATATTTCATGCATGTTGTGGCAAACACTCACTGGCATGCCCCACCTACTTTAGAGTCTCTGCTCTGAAGTCGAAACGAGCCAAGGCTGGGGTTCTCTGCACACACAATGTAGAGAGTGTTGTACTGTCAGAGAACATCAACTGAAAACCATTCAAGGTTTACAACATGTATTATCCATGGGACAAGTCACGTTTCTCTGGATCGGAAGCCAGTCTTTGAAAGTAAAGTACAACACTAACATTTCAACCTGTCTTCACATTTAACTGTAAACAACTTACAGAAAGTGCTGTCTGAATGACATCCTCACAATTCATTCAGGAAGGTGTGTCTTTAACTCTGTGCTCTACCTAGAATACCGTAGCAAGGACAGGAATGTGACCGTGTGGGTGTGAATGCGGCCACTCCTATCCACTATGGGCTGTTCATTACACGATAAGGAGCGCAGGAGCAACTAACGTATCAAAACACATAAAGAAAATCTGCCCCCCCCCCCCCCACACTGAACATTGTTGTCCAATGCTGCTCTGACAAAGCCTTGAGAGCCATCTGCACAGCTGAAACCCCACTGGCTACACCATTGCAACCCTTTCCCCCAACATGCAGCCTCCCGACCAGGCATCCGTCATGTATTTTCCGCGTGCCCTGGTGCGGTACCTCCACTCCCGACTGCCTCTTTTCTGTGTTGTCTGTGATGTTGAGCAGGTCTCCGAAGCGCTCGTTGGTGATGAATTGGTGGCGTGTCGGGACGATGCCCGTGTGACGTCGCGAGGCCGTATCCGCCTCCTCCTGCTCCCGCTTCAGCCGTCGCTGCTCCTCCAAGATTTTCTAGACAGACGCAAACTTATCATTCCCATCTTCTGGACTTATTGTGCTCAAGCTTGTTTTTAAGTCGGTAGTGAACAATTGTGTTATAGGCTAATACGTTAGAAACATCAAACTTGTTTTATGTGCCTCTGTTAAGGGTTAATATTCATTTATTTATTGTTCATTTCAAGCAGTGTGGAATATACAGTATTGCCTCCCTTTTCACATTGTTTAAATTATGTTGAATCTTTTAGAAAGCAGTTAAAGACGCGGTTATTCAAGCAGGCTTTGAGTTAGACGAGGGTTGTCTGACACATGTATCTGTTTTTCCTTTGCATTCTTTTGTCAATAATGTATTTAATTTTAGTGTAAAGCACATTGGGATTTCTATCTGTAAAAGGTGTTGTATACATAAACTTTATATGTGAGGAACTATTGGGAAAGGTGCGCGCTACATTCTGTAGGGGGAGGTGTAGTGGAATGTGAGCTACTGGTGTGGGAGGTGCATGGACTAGAATCTGTGGATCCTTAAGGGTCAGCTACCTCTTTATCGCCATGGCGCCTCCTCAACACGTCATCTTGGCTTTCCCCATGAGCCGGGGAAGAGTCTGAATCTGAAGGGAATAGAAACAGAATAATGTTGTGAAACATTCTCACGGCACAGCACTTAAATCTAGCTTTGTGTCCTATAGGACAGGTCAAGTATCCAACAGGAAAACTGTGGTAAAGTATACAATACTAAACATAGGAACTTGACCCGCTCATGCTTTAGATAAACACTATATTTTCTGCAACAATAAAACAGACAACACACACATCAAAAAAAGCAAAATTTACTCCCATGCACTTGGAAAATAAACACAAAATGATGCAATGTGTGTTCATGAAAAAAGAATGAATAGATATTCAAATTAAAACCAAGGAATTGACATTATGGTGGACTAAATATGGAGTACAGTAGCTGCAGTATCTATTTACCCCCCCCCCCCCACCTCCCTCAG
>JAODTR010081242.1:0-14763 GCA_025399935.1 Amblyopsis rosae | reverse complement strand
AGTAAAATCCTCCTGCACTTGCCCCTTCAAAAATCGACTTGTCCCGGACAAGCGGACAAGCCTTAATGTCGAGCCCTGGTTATATTATGCGTTTATGCATAACTTTTTCGATTTGTTCGTCTCTCCCTCCATGCCCGCACTTAACCTGAGGAGTGGAGTCAGGAGCGAGTGATTTAGTGCGTTCAGAGTGTCAACGGGGCGGAGACACCATTTTTCCAGAGTAGCCAATGAGAGAGCAAATACTGAGTCACATGCTCAATTTCCGTTTCCTACAAACAGGTAGCCAGCTAGTTAGTATTACAAGGTACCGGTACTCAAAAACAAATGTGGATTAAATTAAGTAAACTGTCATTATAGCTACACAAATCGCAACCCCTCTGCTATGGATTTAACCATGTACAACTACAATTAATGTCGCTAAAATTAAATAATTCACGTTTCCGTCGGGTTTCCTGTTTCTTCTCCTCCTGAACATTTAGCCCACATTATAGAAAATACGGATATATATAGTGTATCGGTATTCAACCTAAATATATCGGGATATGATTTTTGGTCCACCATGGTTCACCATTCAATGACTAGCCCTGCCTTTAAGGTTCGTATTGGAAACTCACGCCATGGCTATGTTGCTGCCATCTATGATGACGTGCCTCAGCTCCGGCCTTCCTGGTTCATTGGGCAGCGTCAGAGTATACGGTGTCCTCAGCGACTGATGGAAACGGGCCAGGCCAGTTACCGGGGCAATAGGAGGTTCATTTGCCAGGGGAAACCTGACCCCTCCCGCATGGAACCCCGTGTGGCCAATTGTCTGGTAAGGAGACGCTGAAGGGCGGGAAAACTGGTCGGCTGTCTGTGGAAGAGATTTGAGAAGACATGATTAGCCGCCTTTGGGAGCAACAACCGTGCCTGGAACAAACAGTACAGTCTATAGGGGCAACAGTGGCGCCGTGGTTAGAGCGGAGGTGTTCCTGAGCAAGACACCGAACCCTAACTGCTCCTGGTGGTACAGTGTCTCCTTGCATGGCTGACACCATCATCATCATCATCATCATCATCATCTGTGTTTGTGTGAATGGGTGAATGTGAGGCAATTCTTCAAAGCGCTTTAAAAGGCCGAAAGGTTAGAAAGAGCTATATGAACAGTCCATTTACCATTCACTACAACTGTCTTATGTCGTTTTTTGACACAATAAAAGTATTATCAGGTTAGTCAATAACCAAAACACATTTCAAGAAAGCAGCAACTGATTCATTCAAATTAGGATATATGCTCATTGTAATTATCGTTAATCGTGATAATATATAAACATTCTGATTATAATCGTATTGTGGTGAATGTCCTCTATCAGGATAACCACGGATAGCCCCACATAAGTATCAATATTTTCGTATAATACAATGTATAATATAGTCTATCACAATTATTTCGGCCAGGATAATCGTAGCATGAAATTTTCGTGTCGTCCCAGGCCTAGTTCAAAACATATCGTGATACGTACATTAGAAGAGGAGAGGGACGTTGTGGTAGCCGTGAGCCATTGGGGGGCGCTACGCAGCGCTGTGACACTCTCCACTTTCATTGGCCCTCCCAATGTATGGGTGCCGCCCCTCGAAAGGTAGTCCCTCGACGGAACCCCTCCGGCTCCGCGGGCCAAGTAGTCCATTCTGGATCCCGATTGGGTGTCCGGGTGCTCCATCGGCGTCGTGCGAGATGACCTGCCTCCTGGTAACGCGCTGTTGTTCATGGCGACTGGATTGTCGTCGTCATCGTCGTCGTAAATGGTGATGACCTCGTAGTTTCCAGCCCCTGCTTGAGCTGTGGAGCTCCTCTTAATCGTGATTGCCTGCAGTAAAATGGGCACATCCTTTTGAATTATTTTAGTGAGCAATTGTTTGTTTACAGTAGGGTTATGCACAATAAGACAGGGGATTTTAAGATATGGCTTTGCCCCAGTGGAATCGGGACGACCTAAATAACCTCAAGCAGAGAGAGTGTCATATTTATTTAAACACATTTTCCTCAAAGCATCTTACCTGCTGAGTGCTAGTCTCACTACCGCTGCGCTGTCTCCGGTGGCCCAGGCCATTACTGCAACCGCTTGGCTTGATGTTCTCCTTGGACCTGCCCGCCTCTGTCGGAGCTCTGTTCAACGCGCGTTCCTTCTCTCTGCTTCGGGAGAACGTGGACAAAGAGGAGGACGAGGAGGTGGAAGGAGCGTCCGGGGAATGGACAGAGCTGAGCTTGCCCCCTGTGCCCTCGCCGCCCGGTTTCCGGTCGCAGAGCTTCGTCTCCTCCACGATCCTCTCCAGGAGCAGGAAGGTGTCTTCCGTTTGTCCCATTTCCTTCACCACACTTTCCACCACTTCCTGTCTGTACCCCATTGTCCTGACAGAAAAATACATTTGATAAAAAAAATATATAAATAGTGCGTGCGTGCGTGCGTGCATGTATGTATGTATGTATATATATACACACACACACAGATATTTATATATACATAAATAAAAGGCCTGAGACCATTTCTAAATCTAGTTTAAATAAGTTATTTTGTTTGCTTTTTTTACACCCTGATGAGCCCAAATTTGCCCAAACTCTCCACCAGCCAGACGTAACCCAAGAGCGGTCACCTGAAGAAGTTGACCAGGCAGCGGAGGTTTGTTTCGGGGCTCACTGCCTCCCCATCGTCTGACCCACAGTCACCAGAGTCATGTACAACAGGTCCCACTACAGTGTTTGCTTTCAATGCGGACGAGGAGGTGGTGGTGGTGGAGGAGAAGCAGAGGTTGGAAGAGGCCGACGGGGTCTTGGACCTGGTGCAGCTGACCCCCCGGCCCTCCCTCTCCCGGTGTCTCTCGGGCGACTCGTCCCGTCGTTCCAGAGAGTACTGCCTCTTCGTGTCGCGCATCTCGCTGTCCGAGGAGCGCCGCTTGTGCGAGGGCCGTCCGCCGCCACCGTTGAGCAAGGCAGCCTCGGGCCCCGGGCCCGTCCAGACCCCGACCGTGACGGCCGTGGCTCCCGCGCCCCCCGCCGTGGTGGTCCCTTTCTCTTCGAAGCTGGTGTCCAGGATGCGGTTGGACAGCTCTGTGACGGGCGTGCTGCTCTGGGAGCGGTCCTGGTCCACCTCTGCAGCAGCGGGGGGCTGGCCTTGCCGCTGTCCAGGGGGCTGTTGTTTATGATGTGCTGAAGCAGGAGCCTGGGGAACAGGAGAGAGTAGCTTGTTGCTTTGTTTACACCAGCCTCGTTGAAATTTATTTTTTGTCAAGAGATACGTGGCAAAGAAGTGGCAAAAAACAACATACAACCAGGCTTCAGACATAAAACGAACCGTTATATTATCGTTATATTTTGAATGTATCAAATCTGCCATCTCTATTATGAGATGGACAGAAAAAGCACAGAAAGGTGACTGAACAGAAGAACGTACCTGAACAATGTAACAACCAAAAACTACATTTAAATAATTAAATGAAATTCATTATTGGAACATAAATTATTACGCTTTATTAATTCAGAAGCAATTGCTTGAAATACCGACATAGATACTATTCAATAACAACATTTGTTGCCAACTATTTTAGTTTTTTGTGCGATTATTTTAGATAATGTTGATTAGTTGTTGCAGCCCTGAAACACATACAAGCCACTTAGTCTGCGGAATAGGCAATATAAATTGCTATCAACAAATACAATGGACCAGGTGTAATTAGCTCCATATACTTTAGAGTTTATGGCCATGTTATTGAGTGTCGTTTCTATGCTATGACAACCTGACAGTGGGCTTTGGCCTGTCGGCTTTAGCCAACACACCCACCCACCAGAGCTGCGGTGTGTGCGCCGGCGGTGGGGCTTTGCGCTAGTCCCAGCAGCTCCTCCTTGAGGGCGCTGGGGAGCAGCAGAAGCTCCATGGTGAACTTGTCTTCCCGCTCCTCCACAAAGGACTTGAAGGCCCGCTTCACAGATGGCTCCCTGTCACCGGGCAGGCTGCGTTTCTCCTGCGTAGCACACAGGTATTAAATAGACAATACCAGCACCCTAAATTGTGTTTTTTTTTTAGCTGTAAACTAAATAATACAGTAGGTCTGAACTGATGACACTGGTGTTAATATTGATAAAATCACAGTTTTTTTTATAAATATTTGGATAGAACACAGATCATTTCATTGTATAATATTAAGATTAAGATAACACTTTAGCTACAATGCAATATAATAATTTGAAGTATGCTAAAAAATGCAATTATCTTGGTAATTCAGTTTATTGGCCGTTTTCTAGACACATTTCCCTATGAGAGAAAATAGACCGTTTCGACTCAGGCTGTAAGACCCGCCCTTATTGGTTACTGTTACCCACAAACTTTTTTAGCTTGTGGGACATTCTATTATATCTCTCTCATATTCCTAAAACTATTGCAGTGTGCTTCTTGCCCAATTAGCCTACCTTGTCACAAACTGTCTGACAAATTCAGCTAACTTTGTTTGTAGGATCTGATTGGTTATTATTGACGCATGACTGACAGGTCTGAAAGGTCTATTGACCGATCCCAAGCCCCCCCCTTTCACCTGCCTAACCTAGTTACTGTAGCTAGGTTAGGCAAAACAGCATAGCATAAAATGCTCAACTGTTATTGGCGTATAGGAAGAAAGGGGGTGGGGATTGGGATCAATCATTACAGGCGGGGAAGGCTAAGTCACTATTAAGTCATCCATCTCAAACACTACAGGCCTGTTCCCTAGAACGCCCACCTGGAAGAGAGCTACAAACTGCTGCACTCGGCTCTGGGCCATCACCACAGGCTCAGCCCGGCCCAAGAGCCTCAGGCGGCCCGGTTCCACCACCTGGACCTCCGCGCTGGTGTCCCGCAGAAGCCTGTCGAGGAAGAGTCCGCGGGCCCCCGCGAAGATGCAGTGCATGTCCACTGGGTAGCGCTCTTCCTTCTGCAACTCAGGGTCACACAGGCCTCTCACGTACTCCTAATGGGTCAAGGAGAGTGGATGATAAAACACGATGCAGGCTGTTTTCAGACAACTATTTATGGTTAGGTTTTAACGAACAATCAATTGGAAATGGGGGAAAGAAATGTGGAAAATTTGAGCAAGAAAGCCTTTGAAGAGGGGCACAATGCAGAGCATTGAGAGCAAAACTCCTTTTCCAAGATCACAAACCGAAACATTGAATCTAATGCAGTTTTGTTTTTATCTGGAAGACTAAGTTTATTTGTAAACCTACACTGAGTTTTCAGTGGCTACAAAACTGTACAGCCCAGGTCTCTTTTTGTTAGGGATTGCACAATCCAGTTTTTTTCAGTTCCGATACCGATACAGATACCGGCACTTTGGATATCGGCCAATACAGAGTACCAATCCGATTCCAGTGTTAAATTAAGTTGTAAGTTAAGTTGCAAAGTAAATGACAGCCAATCTCTATTTTAGGACTTAGATGCATTTTATAAACCTGCTGCTGATAGTGTGGCCTGGGTAGGTTAGACAATGCTGATGCTTGACAGTAGACCTACACGTGTACATTTATTTAACTGGATCAGCCCCATGGATCGGTTACAACTGTCCAATTGTCACAGATACCGATCCAGCTATTTAAGTCAGTATCAGACCGATTTCCGATCTCAGTAGTATCGTATCGGTGCCATCCCTACTTTGTGTGTGCTGATATTGTGCGGCAGGCAACAAAGAATGCTGGACAGACTAATAATATGGTCAATTTTTTTCTGCTTTTCTGATCACTCCACCATGCTCCGTGTGGTGTCAATCAGCACGATTGGCATCATTCAGACTGCCAGTCCAAATAAGATTTTTATACAGATTTTACAAAGATTGATTTTTGATCCAGGCCACTTTTGGAGGTACGGTGAAATGTGATTCCAATCAAATTTCTCCAGATACTTCTCAGTCCAGACGTTAAACATCGGATTTCAAAGTGACTGTGTCCCAATAGTCAGTATTGTGCAGATTACACTGCACCTCTCATTGCACAGCTTGTGTGACTAAAGCACAGAACATGGCAATGTAACATTAAGCACCATTGTGTGGAGGGTGACATAATGTGCCTCCATTTCTCCTGCATCCACATTGGAAAGCTGCGTCACCAGCGCAGCTACGGTTACTGATGCCCACATCGTTACCACAGCAACCAATGCAAAGAAGTCAGTGATGTATGGACATCTGATCTGATGATGATGATGACTTGCAAACAACAGTTCAGACAGTTGTCTCAAAAAGATAAACCAGTGAAATGTGCCTGCAGTCTGGACATGGTCACTGACCTTCAAACAACTGGTTGTACTATGTTTTACCATATAGGCATATTGTGTCATGTAACAGTTGTTTCCCTATTTGGCACCTTGCATCCTTGCCATAGTAAAAGGGCTGCCTATGTGGTCCTTTTGGAGTCTTTCCAATTGTTTACATTTTTTAAGCAAGTTTTATTTGCCCAAACTATGGGATGAGATGTAGCCGCCTGAGACCGTCTCAACCTGCCCTGTGCGATGTAACCTCGTCTCAACATCTTGGACACATTTCATTAGCATTAGCTTCTGACAGGTTCAATGTTGAGAAACACAAAATGACTCAGAGAATAAAAAAGAATGCAAGACGAAGTGATACAGCTCGTCACGTCCGTTTAAAACAGATTCATTCAGCTGGGATTTCCCACTTTTCTCAACCTATCACAATATCAGAAGGAGCCAGTATCATCCCTCTAACAAAATGACCTTAAGGAGTGGGTTCTGTAATAACATGCATTTTTCTTAATGTCACCAACATGTGACTATAGCAAAGACACCACATTATGGTGTCTAGACTGGCAGAGCATGGAGCAGAGCTTATATAGGAGTGGCTTTCAGGAAACTCATGACACACTATGCAGATGCAGAAGTATGAAAAATATGACACGCATGGGAAATCACACAGGAAAAAAAATAATAAAAATAAAAAAAGCATCTCAGATGTAAAGATTAGGAGATAAGGATGACCCAGAGGTGATAATATTCCCTACAGTCCACTATAGATATTAAGGACATGGTAATATTGGTCAAGGACAAACAATTGTTAAACCAGGGATGTTAAAAAAAAAAAAATGATCTAATGTAGCCATACTTGATCAATGAAATGGTCTGGCTCTGGAATAGGCTGTTGCTTTTTCTGCCATGTGGTTTGTTTAATGACTCATATGAACTGTCAAACCGCAAATCAAATTAAATTATTTTGCGCACGAAATTTTATACTTGTGTGAAAAGAAATGCAGACATGCAAAACTACGCCAAGCAGGTTACCGTAGTGTAGTTGCTTGACAGTCATGTGATGTTAACGGCGTGTACAAATGGTTAGTGATCATTGGCTCAAACGTTAGTGCATATTCTTATACAAAGTGAAATATGTAACAAAATAAATGTAGTAATATCTTTGGTAATATGCAACCCACCTTTGCCTTAGACACGTCCTCCCTGTTCCCTTTAAGTTGCAGCCATATCTGGCGTGTTGTTTTGCTCCCGTATGCCTGTCCTGCGTGATCCAAAAGACCAATAATGGTGAAAACTACCTTGAAAACCTGTTCTACTTTGGCCTTAGCGCATTTCAACTCCTCTTGTTTATCTTCCACAACTGTAAACTCGTCCACGGTAGGGGCGTGGTTGTGTTGCTGACCAGACGTCGCAGGGAGCCTGGTGCCCGGCTGATCTGAGCAGGAGAGATCGGTGACTCGTTTCATACCGAGAAGAGGCCGCGTTGTTGACATGCTAGTTTTGAATATCCCCGTCGGTGTCTGAAACGGCGTCTAAATACTTGACCCATTCGGCGTGGTTTGGCTTCCTTGCCACCTCCGTCTCCTTTATTCTATACTCTTATGACCTGCGATGTATTATAAAGCCAAAGCGTTTGGTTTTAACGGCATAAACACACAACCGAGCTAACTCAGGTTAAGGGGTATAACCAGAGCGACGTATCCGGAAAGTCCCCGTGATAACGTCATCAATACACGACATTTGTGTGTGTGCATGGTCTTATCTGTTTGATCAGTTTCTATAAAACCGTAGTCTTATTGATCCACCGCCACCAAATGTGAATGTTGTATATGATGCAGGGAAAGTAGGCTACATCATGTGATGCCCATACCAACGCTCTACTGATGATGTGCTAAAAGAGACAATAGGCTACGCTTTATTGTATCTGTCTCAGTCGGTAGGCTATAGTTTGCCAAGCGATTCAGTCCAGACCAAGTGATTTTATTGGACATTCCACTAGCGCCAATTTCAGTCTAACGCACTGGGACTTGCATCATTCCACTTTACCGGTGTTCTAATAACTGAACGTTAATAACTTAAAGTAACTGAACATATTTTACCTCACTGGCTGCATGATACACGTAGACTACTACGATACATGGATGTATTGGATACCAACAGCCAGGCCTAGACATTCGGGGAATAAGTCCCCGATTTTTGTACTACCCGTAGTTTGACCTGCAGTATCGTCAAATATGTACCGGTGTTACGCCTAATCCTGTGTCCTGCCGGATTCAGTGACCATTTCGAAACGACGTATGTTAAATAAAGCAGAAAAAGCATTAAAAAGTTCGATAGATCTATAAATAATATTTAGAAATATCTAGACACCAATTAACCTTAAAAAGACGAGGCTGGTGTAGATAGTATATTACTATTCACTTTTTTTTCAGAAATCGCTAAAATCACAAGCTTTTTGCAGAGCAAACCACCACCAATAGCTAGCTAACCTTTTAGTAACCCTTTCCCGAACTAAAACACTTCCCAAACGAAATCACACACTAATAGATTGTACATGATTTTAGGTGGCGCATGCGCACTTTTGAAAGGGTCACTGAATCCGGCAGGACACAGAATTAGGCGTAACACCTGTTGTGATTAGCTTCGCCACTCGACCTGCGGCCTCGTCTAAGACCGAATCACAACCGTGCTGCTGATATTCATTCTAACCAAAGTCCATACGAATCACAGCCGTGCATTCGGTCTAACCAAACGCACTCCCTCCTGTGTTATATGGACGTAACCTTAATAACTTTTCAAACGTCAATAATATTGCCTGTTGTATTTACATGCGTGTTGCTGACATAAGAAAGTTAGCCATGTTGTGCTCCTTCTGTGCTCGCGTCTGCCTGATCGCAGGCAGCACTCCACACACACATATACACAGAGCAGACACAGGTGAAAGTGCTCCTCAAGGTTTTAATGGGTGTTTTTCCTGACAACTGCATAATTGCAGTCAACTGCGTTTGACGAATGAATACAAAAAATTGTCTTTTTATGTTTATTTTTGATACTCAGCAAAGTAATGAAATTGGCCCACTTAACCAACCATGATGAACAGTTTATGTCACATGACAATTGCGGAAAAACATTGTTTACACGATTCTGACAGTGACAATATCGTTTATGGCAATTATTTCTGGGACTATATCGCCATACAAATATAGTTATTGTGACAGGCCTACAGTACATAAAGGTATATATTATGTGGTGCAATTACACCTTAATCCAGTTGACAATCTAATGAGTGCCTTTTATTCCAGAATTTACACACAGTTCTAAGTTCTGTTAGAGTGGCCCTGTTTGTTTTGCACTGAATGAGTTTGTGTTAAGAATGGCACCGATATGATACTGAGATCGGAAATCAGTCCGATACTGACTTAAATAGCTGGATCGGTATCGGTGACAATTGGACAGTTAACCGGTCCATGGGGCTGATCCAATTAAATTAATTTACACTTGTAGGTCTACTGTCAAGCATCAGCCATGTCTAACCTACCCAGGCCACACTATCAGCAGCAGGTTTCTAACATGCATCAAGTCCTAAAATAGAGATTGGCTGTAATTTACTTTGCAACTTAACTTAAAACTGAATTTAACACTGGAATTGGATCGGTACTCGGTATCGGCCAATACCCAAAGTGCCGGTATCTGTATCGGTATTGGGGCTTAAAAAACTGGATCGTGCCACCCCTAGTGTGTGTGCATTTGTGTGCATGTGTGTCTTGCAGGGAAGAGGCTCCAGGAGTGGGTGTGTGTTGTTCAGTGCTTCTTTATGTTCACGGTGAACTTCTCCTTCCTCCTTCTCCACTTTTCCAGGGTCCACATTGGCAAGATCCTGCTCTGTGTCAATGAGTTCATACTGGTTAAACGGCATGAGGAAATATTGAGAAAGGTATTTTAACTATTTTGAGATAGGCTACTCATTATTTTGAGAAGGTTTATTTTTTTAGGCCTACTAAGTCCTTTAGACATTTAGACACAGTTTCTCATTTTTTTTAATAGAATTCCTTATTATCATGTGAAAATAATTTCAGATCCAAGTATCTCAAACATTGTCATCATTAAGATATGTCACTATTGCGACAACGTTTCTAATTTTCTATTTCATCGTATTGGTGGAGATGAGCTTCCATACAGTATAAGCCTTTTGACCGAAGTTTTTTTTTACTATGCCATGCGCTAAATACAGTCATAATCAACAAGTTATGTCAAATTCAGCCAATACGATGCAAGAGGGTGTTCCGCATTTGTTTGTGCACCTGCAGCGTTGCAGACTTCCTGACAGTGGTTCTCTATATGATTGTGATTTAAAGATGATTTTCTTGCATCTGCTAGGTCTGTACTGTGTGTGTGTGTTTGTGTGTATATGTGCATGCCAATTTCCTACTGAAAATTCTCTAATTTGACAGAAATATAAAAAACATTTGCACAGAGTGATGCTTTAGATGTTTGCTTTACATCTGAATGCTATCATTTTATAATGCAAATTTATTTTTCCATTAACAGTTTTTAATGGGTTTGTGTATTTGTGTTGTGTGAACTCAAAAAGCTTTTTTTAAACCATAAATATCACAAGTGAATAAGACTACATATACATGTCTATATTACAAATACTGCTGTGTTAATTTGGTCCCTTGATCTTACTGGAGCTAATATATATTATTGTTGTTATTACGGATGTTATTTACTAGGTAAATCGTTTTTGTTTCTATTTTTTAAGTGTTGCCTGCTTCTTATTCCCATATGCTACAGAAAAGTTTTTTAAAATAATAATTCACATAAAAAACATTCCATTTCAGACGCAAGTTATTCACTTGTGTAGCAATAGTCAATTCAACTGAGATTCCACCGGGGACTACAACTCGGATATCCCGTGTGCGAGGAGGATAAAACCCAAGGGCTCTAGATTTTGTCGCTAGTGTCCTTGAGGACAGCGCTACCTGTTGGCCGTCATTATACTACCAAAGTTAAGTTTTTCTAGCCTTCGGTCAGGTTTTGCAACTTGAGTGTAAGGTCTATGTTATTTTAAGTTTGAGTGCATAAGCAATCTGTGCAAAACAAATATCTTCTTACATAACCTGTCGTTAATTCATACAATAGCCACTGGGTGGTGCCATAAGACAGAAAATAGCTAAATGACACTCTCCGTGTTCCCTGATGACAGGCCTTGTAGATGTAGGGAGTAATATCGACTTGGAGATGTTTCAAATCAATATTTTTCATTATTTGAAGTCCAGATGCACAGAGCAAAGGAAAAATGTCTTTATTAAAGTTCATTGTAGAGTAGACGTATTGTGGAGCGATAAGTGAGAGCGAGAGAGTGAGGAGAAGAAGGTGACTGTAATATCCAGTGTTGCTTTTTGTTTTGCTGTAATTTTAGCAGTGCGTGGCTGTTATATGTTGCATTGTAAAATCTGAGTTACACAATCTCTCTCTCTCTCTAGCACACAATAATGTATACCTCCTAAATACCAGAAATGTATAGCCTATACTGAAGAGTTTATATAACATCAGTAAAGTGGATATTTTGAAGATAGAACATAATATAAGTACCACAAACTAACTAGCTAAATAAACATAGCCTAAGCCTATGTCGTCAACAAAACCGATAAAAAAAAAATAGAAATCTGTGCATGGACCTTTACAATTTACCACCATAACACATTTGCACCTGGCACTACAAGGAGCTTGATACGTGCACACGTGCGTGTGTGTGTGTGTGTGTGTGTGTGTGTGTGTGTGTGTGTGTGTGTGTGTCTGTGTGTGAACAGCTGCAGCTGTCCACCTGTGAGGTGAAAATAGACTGTCCTGTGACACACTAGTTTTGTTCCACATGGCAGGACACCAAGGACCTGAGGTGCGTTCAGAATTTGCCAACTGAGGTGACTGTTTACGACCGTTTGCAAATTTATTCAGCAAAACAGTTTTCCGTTTTCTTTGTGTTCGTGGTGAACGTTTGCGAACACAAGCAAATTGTCTGAGGAGGTAGTTATCGGTGAACACACATTGACACTGGATGTTTGGTGACAGTTTAAATCTAATAATTTTGGAAACAAACGTTTACGCAAACCTTCACTTCAAGTTGCCATTTCTGAACACACCTCTGAGGTCAGTCTGCTTCTGCTATATAGTAGGCCTACAAATACAAACAACATAAAGAAACAGAAACACAATATCTTGGGAAACCGTGAATGTCACTAATTTGCCAAAATTCCTAATATTTTCTAAAAACAAGCCAATAGGTCTACATTTTGCCCCATAAACATTTCTACATATACATTTCTACATATAGCCTAACCAAATAGAATGGAGCAAAGCGAGGCGTGGCAGTGCATGGCTCTTGTGTGTGTGTGTGTGTGGGGGGGGGGGTTGCAGACTAGAATGACCCCCGGCGTTTCATTAAAGTCAATGGGGAGGTAAGGATTTCACCAAAACATTGGATTATCTCTCTGGTGGGGTTAATATGGAGTAGCCTAACCTCTATTACATTAATTCCTATATCTGAGGCCACAATAGAATTTCTGCAGTGAACTGTTTTGAGATAAATTGACTTTGTTCCAGGCCATGTATTGTAGATTTAGTAGATATATTCTCAGCCTCTTCAGCAAAATGCCTTTGGTGACATAAGGCAACCCGGCCATTAAAGAGACCAGAACGTTTTTTACTCCCATATAAATGCACTACTTTGCTTTATCTTTGTCAGGCTATAACCAAACATCTTTGAGCTTTGAACTTCCACTATAACTTATATAGCTAATGGATTTAGGGCATGTTAAGTACAACAACTGAAACTGATTGTTCAGCTCGAAAAGATCGAAGCTCTGTCCAAAATGACAGTTGGAAATTGGAATAGCTTATGTGCCTTTAAAACAGGCACAACCAACTGCAATAGCCTGATGGCTAAAAGAAAGACAGGAATAGTTACTATATGACAATGAGAACAAATGTCAGGGTTTATAGGTTATCTTTTCTTTCATGTCATTGAAAACAACATGTTACTATATGTTTAAAAGGAACTAACTGCAGGTAGTGGTAAATTGATAGGGGTAACAAGATATATGAATGAAAACATTCCACTTTAGAAGGAAGGGGAAAATAGGAAAGAAAAATAGAGATAACTACGACAAATGCAGACAGCATGCAGCCCCAAATATTTTCTTCCTTTCTCTCACTCATCCACCTCTCTTTTTTCCACTCCGGGTCATAGCAGGATAGTGGAGAGATAAATATCGCTGCGATAAAAAGGCCCGGGTCATGAATAATAAAACAGCCATAATCTGGACCAATGATTTATACATCTACAGTGTCTGATGGCTAACGCACACATGCACATGCCGAGTGTTGTTAAATTGAGATTAATGGTAATGCAACAGCCAGGCGGATGTGTTGGACACACACACACTCACCTACACAATCACGCACACACACACACACCTATAGTTACGTACATGCCTACACATGCTGAGATTAACACAGAAAAACATCACATGACTTCTTGGCATAAGCGTACACACACACACACACACACGTACATAGACTAGTCACCGGGTAGAAGGCATTTGGCTACATATAACGGTCACTTAACGGGAACGTGGTACAATATCGTGTTTTTAGGTCGAGCTGAACCTTTGACCAAGATATTTAGCAGGGTAATGGACACACATGGCATGGACAACCATTCTATATTTTGGTTATATCTCCCCTGCACATTATTCACAAAGACTGTTGTCCACTAAATAGACACACCTTTACCACATGGAACAGTGGACATTCATGACATATGACATGACATATATATATATATATATATATATATATATACTGTATAACTGTTAAAAGAAATGCATGGAAAAACTGCATGTATTGAGTATGACATGAATGGCAGGCTGTTGTCATACTCGGTCCCTCCTGACCACATACACAGCGAGGTAAGAGGAATATGGCATTCCGAAGAAAGGAGAGATAAATAAAATAAACAAATAAAAGAAGCCACACACACACGTGCACACAAACGCACGCGCACCACATATCAACCTGCACGACAGCGTGTCACTTTTAAATAGTCATAGTCTGCAATATGACTTAACTAAAATCTGCTCAAGGTGTCTGCTTCTCCTGTTTTCATCCTCCCTGCGCTCTCCTCCTCTCATCCCACCCACAGAGAGCTCCATGGCAGACATGCCGTTTTGGTCCTACAGCACATTTAGGTCCTTGCAACCATGGATAGCAGGTAATTGGAGCTGCAGCCAAGACCAGCACAGAAAACATGGGGCGGGGGGGTGGTCTGGTGGTGTTGGTGTGAGTGTGTTCAATAAGGTGTGTGTGTGTTTACATGCTTGGCTTGTGTGCGTGTTACTGTGTGTGCGTGTGCTTTTTGTTTACATGCTTGATGTGTGTGTGTGTGTGTGTGTGTGTGTGTGTGTGTGTGTGTGTGTGTGTGTGTGTGTGTGTGTGTGTGTGTGTTTTT